>JAJPUD010006061.1:125390-139621 GCA_023553655.1 Myrmecobius fasciatus | reverse complement strand
CATTGTGTAAATCTTACTCTCATAAGGTTGGGCTCTAAAAGTGTATATCAGACATTTGATTTCACATAGAAACTTGTCTGTTGCTAGAGGGAAGTGGGAGGGAAAGGAGGAAAAGTAAGGGACAAACTAATAGAAGGGAAAATAGAAGAATCAGGGGAAAGGAGTATAATTACTATTGCTAATTGTATTTTCCCCCACTTTATTCTTTCACCCTGTCCCTCCTCAACAGTGTTTTGCTACTGACCATTCCCCTCCCCAATATGTCCTCTCTTTTATCACCCTCCCCCTTACTCATATTCCATTTCTCACCTATTTTTCTTCAGGGTAAGATAAATTTCTATACATCTATTGAGTGTGTATGTTATTTCCTATTTGAGCCAGTCTGATGAGGGTAAGGTTCACTCACTTTCATGATAATTGAAAGGCACCATGTGAGTATAACAAACTTCATGATTTTACTAGTGAAGAATTGAATATGAAAAGGGGCAAGAGACATCAAGAATATGGAGTATTCTCCATATTTTGGGTTTCATGCTTTTGGATTCAAAGGAACTTCATTCACTTTCTGCTTATCTTTCATAGTTGATCATTACACAATTTTCTATTGTGTCTCTATATATTCCTAACTGCCATAATAATTAGAACATTCTAATGATTTACAAATATCATTCTTCCATGTAGGAATGTATGATATCACTTTCCTGATTACCTCCTTATGTTTCTCCAAAGACCTGTATTAAAAAATCAAATTTTCTTCTTTTTTTTCCAGAGGTAATTGGGGTTAAGTGTCACACGGCCAGGGAGTTTTAAGTGTCTGAGGCCAGATTTGAACTCAGAGTCCTTCTGACTCCAAGACTGGTGCTCTATCCACTACACCAACTAGCTATCCTGAAAATCAAACTTTCCATTCAGTTTTGGTCTTTCTATCATGAATGCTTGAAAATCTTGTTTTATTGAGTGACCACCTTTTCCTCTGAAGGATTATAATAAATTTTGCTGGATAGGTGATTCTTGGTCACAATCCTAGCTCCATTGCTCTCCAGAACATGATAATATTCCAAGTCCTCAGGTCCTTTAATGTAGAAGCTGCTGAATCTTGTGCTATCCTGACTGTGACTCCACTATATTTAAATTGTTTCTTTCTGCATGTTTGCAATATTTTCTTTTTGATCTGGGAGTTCTGAAATTTGGCTGTAATATTCCTAGAAGCTTTTATTTTGAGATTTCTTTCAGGAGATAATTGATGGATTCTTTCAATTTCTGTTTTACCCTCTGGTTCTAGATCAGGGCAGTTTTCCTTGGTAATTTCCAGAAAGATGATGTCAAGACTTTTTTTGATCATTACTTTCAGACAGACCAATAATTTTAAAATTATCTCTCCTGGATCTATTTTCAAGGCCAGTTGTTCTTCCAAAGAGATATTTCATTGTTTTCCTTTTTTTTTTTCATTTTTGGGGGGTTATGCTTTATTATATTTTGATTTCTCATAAAATATTAGTTTCCATTTCCTCAATTTTATTTTTTAAGGAATTATTTTCCCCAGTAAGCTTTTGTATTCCTTTCACAATTGGCTAATTTTGCTTTTTAAGGCATTCTTCTCATTAGCTTTTTGTGTTTTCTTTTGCAGTTCTCTGAACCTTTCCTTAATTTTTCCTCCATCTTTCTTATTTGATTTTCAAAGACCATTTAAACTATTCCATGGACTAAATACAATTCTTATTTTTCTTGGAGGCTTTGGATTTAGGAGCTTCAATTTCTGAGTGTGTGTTTTGATCCTTTTGTCACCATAATAACTTTCAATGGTCAGAAACTTTTTTTTTTCTGCTCATTTTCCTACCCTATTACTCTTCTTTTAACTCTTTGTTAAAGTAGGATTTTGTTTCCAGGATAGAGAGTGCATTGCCCCAAGCTTCAGGGATTTTATACAGGTGTTTTCAGAAATCCTTCTAGGAGTCTGACCACAAGCACTCTTTTCTGCCCTGGAGCTGTTAGAAATGTTCCCACACTACTGTAGTGATAAGATCTAGTATGCTGAACTGGGCTGGGGCTTCACTGCCTGTGGCTGTGCTGGGATTGCACAACAGACTCCTACCCCATTGCCACAGACCCTCTCCACTGACTTTCCATGTCCTTTCTGGTGTTCCTGGGCTAAGAGGTCCAGAAGCCTCCAGCACTGCTGCTGAATCAGAGATCCTGGCTCACTGATGCTATGGTCCTGGCAGGAGCTGGGACTGAGTCTGGGTCTGGGGCTGCATGCTAAACTCCCACCCTGGTGTCACAAACCTTTTCTGGTGAGCTTCTCAGTTGCTTTCATCTGGAAAATGTTCTACTCCATTTTGGGGAATGTTCTGATGCTCTAAAATTAGAGTCATTATTTAAAGGAATTTAGAGCAGTTTGAGGGAGAGATTGGGCAAGTTCCTGACTTAACTCCACCATCTTGGCTCTACTTCCTTATAATGTCTTTTTAGAATTCTTCCAAGAACTCTTGCACCATTTAACATTTTAAAAGGATTGGCTTTTTAAAGCTCTATGGTCTTCCTCTGAATATGAACTCAGATTCTCTCTACTCCGATAGTAGCTATTTATGGTTGTGTTCTTTCTCCTTTGCTTACTCATTTTTATTTATTTTTTGTTTATTTTTACTATTTTTTAAGAAGCTATAAGTGTAATCCAGTTCTAGTCTGAAGGTATGAGGAATGATGCACCAAGTCTCAGGTCCTTTTAACTATATTTTCTGAGGTATATCCTGAGGACCAATCTTGGGCTGGGCTCTCCTCTCCATTTCTAAATCATGGCTAAAGTTTCTGGTCATTTTGTCCTGCAAATAATCTTGTTCTTTGCAGTTCCTCCAGTAGCTGCAAACTACAGCTGAACTATCAGCATCAGAACTGAAAACCAGGGTCTCTCTCTCCCCTTCAAGTGTTCACAGTTATCAAGGTCTCCACCTTGCTACTGCACTTACCAGGAGTGTACTAGCTCCTTCTCCCTTCAGTCACAGCCTGAGATATGTCTGGAAAGCACAACTGTGTTTGGTGTTCCCCAACAGTGGAAGGTCCTTCAATCTTAACCTATTCAACTATTAGACCCCTACACTGTGCATGTGGCAGTCTAAAGCTGAGGCTGCCTCCCAATCCCAATTGCCTCCAGTGCTTATCATTTAATGATTCTATAGAGTTGATCTGAAATTGTTTTCACTTTTTTTTTTCAGATTGAATCTCTGCCTTGGGAAATAAGGTCTTTCCTGAGTTTTTCTTAGGCTGTCTTAGGAGGACAACTCATTTACCTTGACTTTTTCCTTAATGTTCTACATTCCCTCTGAGACAATGTTCTTTTTCTGTGAAGAAAATTTGGAGAGCAAAAGTTTTCTGACCTACTCTGAAATCTTCCCAGAATTTTCTTATAAGGAGAGATAAAATCAAGAATCATTAAACTACCTGAAAGTCATGATCAAAGAAAGAGCTAAAACATCAGATTTCAAGAAATTGTGAAGGAAAACTGCCCTGACAGTGTAGAAGAAAAGGGTAAAATAGAAATTGATAGATTCTACCAATCACTACTTGAAAGAGATCCCAAAATGAAAATTCCCAGGAATATTATAGCCAAATTCCAGACCTCCCAGGTCAAACAACAACAACAACAACACTTCAAGTAGTCCAAAAGAAACCATTCAAATACCATAAAGTCACCATCAGGATTATACAAAATTTAGCAGTTGCCACTTCAAAGGAGTAAAGACCTTGCAATATGATTTCCAGAAAACAAAAGAGCTAGGTTGATAACAAAGAATAACTTATCCAGCAAAACTGAATAAAATCCTTCAAGGGAATAAATGGATATTTAATGAAATTGGAGACTTTGAAGAATTCCTGATAAAAATACCTGAGGAAAATTAAAAAATTGACATTCAGACCAAAGACTCAAGTATAACATAAAAAGGAAACATGAAGGAGAAATTATCATGAACTCAAAAGGGTAAACTGTTTACTTTTCCATATGAGAAGTAATAGATGTAACATTTACAAATTTTATCATTAATAAGTCATTTAAAATGATTCTACATAGAAAGATTTTGGCAGTGAGTTGAATATTTTGTGATGATGTAAAAAAGTGGATACATGAGAAAGAGGATACCTTTGAAGAATGGAAAGGGAAGAGGAAAATTATCTCACATAAAAGGGATATACAAGGAAGAGCTTTACAGGAAAGAGGAAAATTGGGGTGGGCAAGCAGGCAATATGTGAGTCACATTTAAATTAAATTTAAATTAGTTCAAAGAGGGGAAAAATATACACACACATATTCAATTAGGAATCTAAATCTGTCTTACCTAACTGGGAAGTAGGAGGGGAAGAAGAAAAAAGGAAAAGAAGATAAAAGGAATAAAAGAAGGCAGTGGTTAGAAGCAAAAGAAATTTTAGATGAAGGACAGAATAAAAAGAGAAAGAGAAGAATAAACAATAGAAAATAGGATGAAGGGGAATGAACAGTTAATAACTTTAACTGTAAATGGAAATAGAATGAACTCACTCATAAAATGGAAGCAGATTACAGAATGGATTAGAAACCAGAATACAACAATATGTTGTTTACAAAAACATACTTGAAACAGAGAGATACATACAGAGTTAAAATTAGGGACTGGAACAAAATCTAATATCTTTCAGCTGAAGTAAAAGAAGATGGGGTACCAATCATGATCTCAGACAAAGCAAAAGCAAAAACAGATCTAATTAAAGTAATAAGCAAGGAAACTATACCTTGCTAAAAGGAACACTAGATAATAATAAAGAAATACTACAGATATATGCACCAAACACCATATAATTGAAAGTCTTAAATGAAAAGTTGAATGAATTATAGGAGAAAATAGTGGAGGACTTCAGCTTTTTGCTCCTAGATTTTGATATATCTAACCATAAAGTAAATGAGAAAGAAGTTAAGGAGATAAATAAAATTTTATAAAAGTTAAATCTGATAGAACTATGGAGAAACTGAATGGAAATAGAAATACTATACTTTTTTTTCCTCAGCTGTACATGATATATTCACAAAAATTGACCATGTACTAGGGTATAAATATCGCAACCAAATGTAAAAAAGCAGAAATATTAAATACAGCTTTTCCAGACTCTTATGGTATAAAATTATATTCAACAAAGAGCCATGAAAGCATAGATTAAAAACTAAATAATCTAATGTTAAAGAATGAGAGTCAAAGAATAATCATAGAAACAATCAAAATTTCATATAAAAGAATAACAATGAGACATTCTAAAATGTATGGGATATAGCCAAAACAGTACTGAAAAGTTATCTCTCTAAACATGAACACCAATAAAAGAGAAAAAGAAAATATTGGTGAATAGGACATACAACTAAAAGTAACTAGAAAAAGAATAAATTGAAAATCCCCAAACACCAAATAGGAAATCTTGAAAGTCAAAAAACAAAGTAACAAAACTGAAAGTTTAAAAAATTGAACTAATAAATGAAAGAAATTTATGTGGAAAAATAAACAAACCATTTTTTTGATTTGATTAAAAAAGAAAGAAAACACAATTACTAGTATCAAAAGTGAAAAGAGTGAATGCAGCACCAATAAAGGTGAAATTAAAGCAATTATTAAACATTATTTTGCTTAATTACACACCAGTAAAACTAATAAACTATATGAAATGGATGAATATTTACAAAACTATAAACTGCTCAGATTAACAGGAATTAAGCTAGAATACTTAAATAACCCTATTTTACAAAAAGAAATTGAACAAGTCATCAATAAGCTCCCTAAGGAAAAAAAAAAAAAACCTAGGACCAGATTTACAAGTGCATTTTATCAAATATTCTTAAATATTTGATAAACATTAATCCCAATATATAAATTGATGTAATAAATAAGTCATTTTTATGTATTATTATCTTGTTTTGATATCAATTATTAATACATTACCAACATTATATATTATATTATTAATAGATTATAGTGTTGTTTATTTTGTTAATTATATTGTTAATAGATTAATAACAATATATTGTCATGCAATACATTTGTTAATAGTATTTATTAATAATAAATAATAAATTCAAAAGAACTAATCCCAATATTAAACTTTTTGAAAAATTAGGTAAAGAAGTAATTCTACCAAATTCCTTTTATCACACAAATATGGCTTTTATACCTAAACTAGGAAGATCAAAAACAGAAAGAGAAAATTATAGGACTACTTCCCTAGTAAATATCAATGCAAAAATTTTACATAAAATGCTAGCAAAGAAACCGCAAAATATCACAAAGATCATATATTATGACCAGCTGGGATTTATACCAGAAATCCATGTTTTGTTCAAGATTAGAAAAACTATCAACATAATTGTCTATAACAACAACAAAAATAATAAAAATCATATGATTACATCAAAATTTCTATTAAAAAGCTTTTGTCATAATACAACAACCATCCTATTAAGAACACTGGAAAAAGGAACAAATGGACCCTTTCTTAAAATGATAAATACCTCTACCTAAAACCAAGAGTAATCACTATCTGTAATGGGGACAACTAGAAAGCTTCTCAATAAGATCAGGAGTGAAGCAGTATGTCCATTATCACAACTATTATTCAATATTATATTAGAAATGCTATCTATATCAATATAAAGCAAGAAAAAAGAAATTGAAAGAATAAAAATTGTCGATGAAAAAATAAAATTATCACTCCTTGCCTTCTCAAAGAAGGGGAAAGGATGAGAGGGAGTGAGAATTTGGAATTCAAGTTTTAAAAAAAAAGATAATCAAAAATATTTTACATTCAATTGGGAACATTTAATGAAATGAATAAAATATTTTTAAAAAATACAAAAAAGTAAATTAATCAGGTAACACATAAGCTATAGTTTTAGAAGCATTTGTGCATCCCTGAATTTAAAATAGAGTTCAGTTCTCCATTTCCCTATCCAAGAAATTAATCTGCAAACCTATGATTGCTGAGTTACAGATAACCCACAGTGTTCAATAGATTTATTAATAACTTCTGACCCTAAATTAATCAGTTTACTTTTCTGGGCTTCAGTTTCCTCATCTCTGAAATGAGGGAGGCTGTACCTAAAGATGATCAAAAAGTCTTTCTAACTCTAAATCAATAATTGTATTGGTATTTTTCTTAACTCTTTTAATTGGGTAAACTTTTATTTTCTGTTCTCTTATCTTACAGAGAAAAAAAAATTCTTATAACAAATATACATAGTTAAGCAAAAAAATTCCCCACATAGTCCATGTCTTAAAAAAGTGTGTCATATTGAGTCAATAACTTCTTTGTCAGGAGATGGGTGAGACTTTATCACTGACTTCTGGAATCCACAAGACTATTTTAACATGGAGTGACCCTCTCTCACATAGAGGATGTAACAAGAGATTCCAAGGAGCTCAGTACTTTTGAACATACTCAGATCCTTAATGAGGTAATCTACCATGTAGAAGAATCTGAGGAGCCCGTTTCAGAGAGAGTCATCATGAAGTGTAATGGAAGTGCCTTGGAAAGATCTGAAGGAAGAACAGACATTCTGTGACTGGTTCTGGCTGCTAAACACATGGTGAAATGAGCTGCTTTGACTGTCTATGAATGTCTAGCCAGTGCTGGGGGGAATTCAAAAGTTGATCTCATCCTCTCCTTTCTGTGTGACATTTTCTTGGATGATGACATTCTAGAGAAAGACATTGCCATAAAGGGAATTGGAACTTGATTTTGTTGTTTTATTTTAGATGAAGGAGATTGGAGATGACTATATCCTTATGAGCTTAGAGGAGTCAGGAGAGTGAATTACTAGCAGATCAGAGAAGGATATTCATGGCAAGGTTTACAGGCAGCTGGTCCATCTTTGAGACCCAGAGGAGCAAAAAGTGACTTCCAGGATCAAACCCAGCTGTGGCTAAGACAAGGACTTACTCAGCATCAGTACCCCACTGGGATGGTATTGAGCTTAGTGGGACCAATGCTATGTGGAAGTTTATTTAAAACTGACTCTAGTCTTCCCAAGAATCAATTAATATAGGAGAGAATGTGTCTGAAAATGTAGTTGAAAAAATTACATTGTTTCTTTAAAGTAAACATCTCTTTCTAAAGACTATTTAATTTTGAATAGCTAGTAACTAGTGACTAATGGGGATGAGTTCGGGAAGGAGTATATATTAGAATTGACAATCAAGCTGATAAGAATATTAAATACCTGATACCTCAACTCCTTAGGAGTACCTCGAGATCTTGAAGAGGAACTACATATGACCATACTCTAGGATAATAAGATCATTAAACTATGACCTTAATTATTTATTCTAACACTGTCCCCAGCGAAAATTCAGACAGAATCCTATAATCCTGATTTTGGAATGTCATGATGATTATTCATTTTAGCAAAACCAGTAAAAAGCAAGTATATGTTAAATACTTCCCATCCCCATCCCAGGAAGGATTTTTTGTTTTTGTTTTACTAAGTATCAAAGGAATCCTACGATAATGCTGACTCATCAGATAAAATGATCTGACAGCACAGACAATAAGGATTGCATTACAGTGAGAATCCAGTATAACAATTTTCGAAAAATAACAGGTTTCCTGCACATATCCCCAAATCTGTGCTCCTTGGTTCTGTGCTGTAGTTACAATGGAATCTGGCCAAGAAATATCAAATGTTCTATTTCTAATTTAATGCACCTTTAGGAAGCTAAAAGTCAGCAAAGAGAATTAGATTCACTCCTTCAGTAGACTCTTATTTAATAGCTCATTATTTCCCATCCTAGATCTCTTTATCTTCTCCCATTTCAAGAATACATTTATGTACATCTTACAATTTCATAATCAGTTTGGAGAACTCACCTTTCTTTTCCCATAGCCTGTTTATTTTTGAAAGAAGGAAAAAAATCCTCCTTGATCTCTTTTTGTTTACATCCCAAAGACTATTTCCTTCAAATATAGATTATGTATTATTTTATATCTATGTATTACTTTATGCTTTTCAAAGCATTTTCACATTCAATATATTATTTCTGAAATGAGGGCAGGAAAGATATTCTTATTCTCATTATACAGGTTGGGAAATTGGATTTTTGAATCAGGGCTCTGATATGTGGAACATTTTAGTAGTACTTATATTCCTTTAATAGTATACAAACAGATGAGTTTAATATTCATAGCAAGAACCATGAATTAAAATGAGAAGCCACCAGATGCTCCTACTTTGCCTCTTACTACCCAAAAGCCTTGCTAAGTGACTGAACAAGTTGTGATACATTATTATAACAGGATACTATTGTGTTTAAGAAATGATAAGCCGGATGATTTCAGAAAATTTGGAAAAATTTTTTTTTCTGAGGCAATTGGGGTTAAGTGACTTGCCCAGGGTCACAGAGCTAGGGAATGTTAAGTGTCTGAGACCAGATTTGAACCCAGGTCCTCCTGACTTCAGGGCTGGTGCTTTATCCACTGCACCACCTAGCTGCCCCGAAAATTTGGAAAGATTGACATAAATTGATGCAAAGTGAAGTGAGAGGAACTAGAACATTGTTCACAGTTAACAGCAATGTTGTACAATGATCACCTGTGAATGACTTAACCATTCTCAGCAATACAGTAATCCAAAATAATTTCAAAGGACTCATGATGAAAAATGTAATCCATTTCCAGAGAAAGAACTGTTGGAGTCTGAATGCAGATCAAGACATCCTATTTCTCATTTTCTTTCTTTTTTCATGTTTTTTGGGGGAGTTTATGTTTTCTTTCACAACCAAATATAGAATTAGTTTTTTGCATGATTGCACATGTATGACCAATATCAACTTGTGAGGAGAAGGAAAGAGGGAAATAATTTGGAACTTTAAATTTTAAAGAAATGAATGTTTAAAATTGTTTTTACATGAAATTGGCAAAAAAATACTTGAAAAAATGTTTGATGCCCCCCCCAAAAAAGAAAAAATAAAACCTCCCCAGCAGTGGCCACATTTTCTCTAAGTCTCTGATCAGAGGAGTTGTGTCCTGAAGACTCTCCTTGCTGAAATAGACTTAGTTTTATGAACATTAATTGGAAGATATCTTTCATGTTTCAGATTCTTTTCCTGAAACTTACTTCAAGTGCCTTTTTATCTCTTTTTTCTTCTTTCCCTCCTTCCTTTTTTTCTTTGTCCTTTTTTTGGTAAACAAAAGACTGAATTGCTCTGTCCTGTCAAATCTAGAAGTGCAAAGCTATTCACAAGTTCAATTTTCCTTTTATCAGCACAGGGGTTTTGCCTTGCTCCACTTCCAAACTAGGCAATGTCAAATTTAGGTCACACATTCAATTGTCTTAGCCTCCTATAGTTCAGAATTACTGAAGTCAAGAGATACACCAGCTCTTGCCTTTTTGGTCGCTGGAATTATATCCATATGACACCATGGCCATGACCATTAGCAAGATTTTTCTGGAAGTGTTTATTTCTGGCTAAGACATTATTGTCATCAGTTTAAATGTTTAGATTGATAAAGTCAGAATTTTCACCAAAATATTTTGTTTGCAACTAAAGTAGCCACTACCAATTAGCAGGTGGTGGCTTATTTACTGATCATTCAACCAACAAGCATGTATATCCTCTGGCTAGGAACTGGAGATACAAGACAAGAGCAAATGCTAGCAATGGTTTAAAAAAAAAGGACTTGACTTCAAAGAGCTTATCCTGTGTTATGAAACACAAAGTGCACATATAAGTAAATACAAAATATACACAAATTCAAAAGTAATCTAGGGAGGACACTAAGAGGAAATGTTTCATGTAGGAAGTGGGAACCAAGCCTTGAGGGAAGATAGGGATTATTAAGGGAGGTGATGAAGGAATATATTCCAAATATTGAGACAGACTATGCAAAAGCTAAGAAACAGGAAATGAGTTTTCATATATAAGGAACAGCAAGTAAGCTTGTTTAGATAGTATATAAAATGTGTGAAGGGAAATAACATGTCTGGAACCTTGGGATTTAGCCAAAGGTATGATTAGCTGATCATGTCACTCTCCTATTACTCACACATCAGTAAAGCTCCCTATTGCCTCTAAAATAGAGGCAAAAGAAATTCTTCTCCTTAGCTTTTGAAAATATTCATTATCTGGCCCCAACCTATGTTTCCACCCTCACTGTGTGTGATTCCCCATCTTCAAATTCCAGCCAAACTGATCTCTCTGTTCTTCATATGTGTCACTCTATTTCCCATCTCTGTCCCTTTGTACTGGCCATGTCCTAGCCCTGGAATGTACTCCCTCTTTGCCTTACACAATGACAAATACTTGATGTATATTTAACAGGTACATTGATTCACATAGAAAAAAAATAAGTGGATGATGATTGCTTATGGGGAAACCATACAATGTAGTTAGATGGATGGGCCATAGAGTTGGTCTATAGGTACATGTAGTTTGGTTACACATTGCATATGGAAAATGAGCTAAGCCCAGAATTGAAGATTGATTGCATTTGAAAAATTATATAGTATTCCCATTGGCCTCAAGTTCCTGCATGAAACAAAAGGTTAACATATTAACAATCATATTTTATTATGATACTATATGATCACAAATCTTGTAATATAACAGTCTTTGAGGAAACAAAAATTCAAAAAGCAATGGGGATGTCACAAAAGAGATGTGATAGGAAAATAGGTGAACCAGTAATACAGTTAAGTGAGGGACACCAAATGGGCAACTTGTATTTCACTTTTGTGCCCACATGATATAAACAGACATAGTTCATGTTTTCTATCGTGTTGGATGGATCTCTTTTGATTGCTGATAAAGGCCAGGAACCCCACAGATCTCACTGAATGTGGGAAGCATCATGGTATAAAAGAAAGAACATGAAGTTCTTGTAGTCAGAGGGTCTGGGTTGAAATTCCAGTTCTTCCACTCTGTCTTTATGACCTTCTCTAGACCCTAATTTCCTCATCTGAAAAATAGAAGGGTTGGATTCAGTGATCTCTTTCTATTTTTCAGATGAGGAAATTAGGGTCTAGAACTATACTTCTGTCAGAAGCTTTGCAAGCTCAATATCCTCCCTAATAGCTGTTACTTATCTTTCCTTTGTCTTGTCTTCTCACCCATCTTTTAAAAACAACTTCAGATTCTTCAACAGTTTCATTATCTAAGCCCTCTTCTTCCCTTTCATAAACTAAAGTCCCTGGTAATTGACTAAATCCCCCATTTCCCTGAATACAAGCTCCATACTCACAAAACTGTTCTATTTGATTATGTCATAGCCATTTTGAACTAGACCAAGCTACAAGTTGCAGAGCTGACACTCATTTATGACACATTTCTCCCTATCCTTGTTGGCTTGCCGAAAGTTGATTCACTAAGCTGGTTTTTAAAGCTAGTTCTTCTTTTTGGAGGATCTTCTACTATTCTAAGAGAATATCTGGGTTTAGTCTCCCCAGGAGACCATATCACCTTGATAGTGTCACAATATTTCCCCAGGATCTTTGGGCATTGTGCATTATGCAAGTCCTTTCAACAGAAGAAACTATTTCTTTTTTTTTCCATTTCAAAGCATGTACCTTTCCTCTAGCTTCCTATTCACTCTAGAGAATGCTTTTAGTTCTTAGATGATTTGTTGTTCTGATTCTAAAATGAGTGAATGATGAAGAATTTCTTTACTTAGGTTATTAAATCTAATCCCTTCTCTAGATTATTTTTAATAAGTCATCTTTCAGTGCTACCCAACCTATCTCCAAAGAAAAATAGTCTTTTTGAATCCTGTTGCCAAACATTTACCATGACCTAAATGCCTTAAACATACAATAACAGACAGAATACTCACACTGAAGAAAGAAGGGGCATTTCCTCATACCAGTGTTTTAGAATTTCTCAGCTATGAGAAATCAGATATGTCACACTAGATCATTCTCTGGTCCATCCCATAAAGATCTTTCCCAAGGAATCTTTCCCAAATACCCTACCATAGATAAAATACAAGGGACTTTTGGAGAGGAGAGGCCATAATTGTTTTTTTTTAGCATCAATATCAAAGGTAAGAAATATGCCTCCAGACATCCTCCATGTCTCTTAGTAATATCAGCAATCTAAAACATGCCTTTGAAATTTGACTAATAATTCATATTACAGATGGTATGGAGGGGGGGGAAGTTAGATTTTGAATCAGGGAATACTCCAATCTTAGATTTGCCACTTACTACCTGTGTGACTATAGATAAATGAATACCCCTCAAAGGAGGGGGCTCAAGTAGATAATCTCTAAATTCCCCATTACTCTACTGGGGCCCTATATATATCTCCTAATAGTCCACAACATTCATTAGTGCCAATTATCATAAATGTATACATAATGCTTCCATAGGCTGTGCTTTGCAATCTAAGCCTGCTAAATGATGAGTAATATCACCATAGCTCCTTTTTTTTCACCTGCATTCTGACTGAGCAAGTAACTTCCTCTTAACCTCAGTTTCTTCATTATATTATTAATCTAGATGATCTCTAAGATTCCTTCAAATCCAATCTAATCCAAAAAAATGTCTAAACACCAATTATGGATCAAAGACAAAGGAAAAGGCAAAAAAGGAGCTCTCAAGGATAGTTTCTTGGGGGAAAACATATAAATATATGCTATATATGTGCATATAAATAAACACATATAAATTATATCCATGATAGTTGGATAAAAGAGAAAAAGACAGAGAGAACCATTGGCTAAGGAAATCAGGAAAAGCTACCATACGAGGTAAAACACAAATCGAGTCTAGAAAGAAGTTAGGAATTCTACAGGACAAAAGTGAAGACGGAATGAATGTATTCCAGATGGGAGTCTGGGGGAAGACTGTGCAAAGTCACAACGGCAGGAGAATGTCACATATGGAAAACAATGAACAGAATAATTACCAGTAAATCTGGAAAGGTAAGGTAAAGTAAAGCTGTGAAAGGCTTTCAATACCAAGCTAAGGGGTTTGTATTTTATTCTTACTGCAATTGGAAGACATTGAAATGGTTCCTAGTCAGGCTTATTCTGTTAGAAAGATTATTTGGGCAGTTCTTTGGAGGATGGATTAGAGAGAAGGGAGATTGGAAGCCAGAAGTCTAATTAGGAGGATTTTGGTATTAGTCAAGTGAGAGGGCTTGATTTGGGGCTGGGGAGGGGTTGTAGGGGTTATTGGGAAGTCACTACAATTTTAAAGGAAGGAAGGAAGGAAGGAAGGAAGGAAGGAAGGA
>JAJPUD010006061.1:54681-124990 GCA_023553655.1 Myrmecobius fasciatus | reverse complement strand
AGGAAGGAAGGAAGGAAGGAAGGGAGGAAGGGAGGGAAGAAGAGAGCAAAGGAGGGAGGAAGGGAGGGAGGAGGGAAGATAATAATGTTAAGAAAGCATAAAAAGTGAGGGGAAGAAAAAGGAAGAGCCAGTCAGAAAAATGATTGTCAGGGAGGTTCAGGATTTTTTAGCATCTCATGGGAGGTGCCAAGTCTTCTTCATTCCCTCCTCACCTTTTTGAGTGATTCCAGCTTCCAGGTCAGGGCACCCTCAGCCCCTGGCCCCAAGAGGACAGTTGGTGTGATTGCTGTGACTAGATAGAACTGAGCAAGGCAACACAGCTGCTCACAACCTGGTGCACTGTTGTTTTGAAGCACAGGCCAGTACTCAGACTAGCTTGCTGAGCCAGCAGATTCATATGGGCTTTTGTTCCAGCATCCAGTTGCCCTGTGGTCCATCACCTGGTATCTGCATCACCAACCCAGCCATTGCAGGCCATCGAACCACATACTCCTTCCCTGTGGGCCGTTACGCTTAAATAGTTCCCAGATGCAATCTTTAAAACACTCCATCTCCCTGCCCCCAAGAAATATTCAAGGCAGATAGGAGTACAGAGCAAAAGGGAGAACAACTCCTCCTCTCCCTATGACCCTCACAGGCTGCTAAGGATCCAACCCTTACTATCCAAAGTACTGATTTATAATCTGCCTTTACTCCACATCTGCAACCATTTGTTTACTTAACCAAGAGGGGGAAAATATGATGTTAAACTATCAGGGGTTTGACTTATGCTTGGAAAACAAGGACATTTTCTAGGAGATTTCCCTTCTTCCCTTTGTCAGTTATGTTTATGGGGATTAGAGGGTTCTGACATCCATGTACTTTGTGCCAATCTAGCCACAAATGACCATGTTTTAGCACAATGAAAGGGGAAAGGCAAGGGAGGAAGAGGGAGGCAAAAGGCTGCAATGAATTCTCTTGATGTGAAGTGCTTTTCAACCTTTCAAGCTATTTCTCTTTTGATTTCAGTGTTTGGTAGTGTTTTGTTTTGTGGGCAGTTTTTTTCCAAATGGGTTTGAATAGAATTATCTCTGCTATCTCATAAGGGACAGCAAAAGAAAGAATGAAACCATGTCAATGGCTGGATTTATAATCCGCCAGTCATTGACTTGAAAACAAGGTCCAACTGGCCCTTGAGAGGCTAGATAATCTGCTATGTCAATGTTCACTATTAGAGTCCCTTAATTGATGGATTATTGACAAGAAGGATTCCTTTAAAGTGGCTACAGTCTGTGCTATGAGTGCCTATTTAAGGAGATTTAATCTGTAAATTATTGAGGCTATAGAATGCAAAGGTTCCTTCAAAGTCATTATCTGACATTGTGTTCTGGTCAGGAGAGCACCTTCAGAAAGTGTTTCCCTATGCCTAACCTTATTTCTCATCCAAATTCTATTCATTCTTCAATGTCCGCCTGTTTTCACGAAGCCATACCCAGGTATCTCAGTCGATGCTGACCTCTCCTTTTTCTGAGCTTCTATACTGCCAGTGCCCAATATCAAACAACTGAACACTTAACTCTATCCTGCCCTGCAGCATTTTCTAGCTTACATATGTGTATAAATCTTGTCTTCTGAGCTGCTCTCTAAGTGCCCAAAGGCACTTCCCCCTATAGCATAATGGATAGAGTTCTGACTTGAGATCCAGAAAAACCCAGGTTGAAGTCCAGCCTCTGATGTATACTGACTCTGTGACCCTGGCTGAGTAAGACTAAACCAAGGTATTCCTTGTAATGGTAGAAGGAGCTTCCTTACTCAGGAGTTTCCTCTGCCAATGAAATCACAGGTCCAGTTCCTCTTCTTATCTGTCCACCTAGCACAAGGTTGAACTCAATAATATATAATCAGTAAATACTTTTTGGTCTGACTTGGATCCTGGCAAAGAGCTACAGGCTGTGAGCACAGTTGATTTGAGACCAGGCTCTTGTTCAGAAATTGGCAATCTCACAGTTGCCAACCTCTGTTCTACAATGCTAAGAGTGATTCATGAGAGGAGAAAAACAAAACGAGACAAAACACCTACTACAATGAAAGTAAAAAGGAAACAGATCAAATTCAGTCTTATAAACTGGGTAGTAGCAAATTATGGGTGGTATGGCAAGATAATATAATAGATAGAGCACTAGACTTAAACTAAGAAAGTCCTGGATTCAATTACTGCTTCAGACATTTAGCTGCATGGCTCCAGACCAAATTCTTAACCCATTTATGCCTCATTTTCCTTATATGTGAAGTAGGAATATCAGAACTCTATCTCTTCTAAGATATCTTCCAGTTCTAAACCCATTATCCTAGGTACCCCTCAAATTGTTGTTCACAAAGAATCATAGAAACTTTTAATAAGATCATTTAGTTCCACCTGATGTCTTATGCAGACAAATTGCTATCTGGATTCTATTTGAAGATTTCCAATGACTGATTTCTCACCCCCCCAAAAAGACATTTCATTCCTCTTTGCAATAGAGTCCAATCTTAGAAGATCTCTAACTGGTAGAGAATATGCTGACTTGCACTGGTAGAAAATATATCCAAACCTGGAAGTTTCCAATATGAATGAAATCACAAGTTCAATCCCCATAGCTATTTTTTTGTATCTGCCTAGAATTGCATCTTGCAATTCTACTCACTTTTATTCTACTCACTGAACCATCTAGCTGCTTCCTTGGTTGAAAGTACTCTTTGGATTGAGTTGGATTGCTTTCCAGGCAATAGGGTTGCCTAGAATTGCCTAGCAATTAAAGTTATTGGTATAGTAGAGTTCACAGAAATATAAGGTAAAATAGTCCCTCATTTCATCCTCTCCCCTCCTATTGCCCGTACTTTAGCAAGCCTAATCCACTCCCACACCTTCAGACAAGAAAAAAAAATGGATAGGACTTAGAGGAAACTGCTATAATGTTCCTACAAGTATTTCAATCAGACCACAGGCCACTATAAAATTTCTGAAAGATTTCGACTTCCTCAGTTAAAAGTAGCTAGTAGGGCACTGGGCCTAGGGTCAGGAAAATCACACCCATCCCCAGATATGACCCTGGACAAGTCATTTAAGTTCTCTGCCTCAATTTCCTCAACTGTAAAATAGGAATAATAATGGGATAATAGGGTTGTTTTGAGGATTAAATAAGATAACATTTGTAAAAAGTGCTCAGCATATATGCTACTATAGTAGGCACTTTATAAATGTTTATTCTCTGCCTTCCCTTCCTCAATTAACTTCTTTTTGGTAGTTTTGTGTGTGTGGTTTTTTGGCAAGGCAATTGGGGTTAAGTGATTTGCCCAGGATCATATAGCTAATAAGTGTAAAGTATCTGGGATCACATTTGAATACAGGTCTTTCTGATTTCAGGGCCAGTGCTCCTTCTTTTTTGTTCTTAAGAAGCCCAAGCAACTAACTGCATTTCTCTTATCAAGATCATATTACATACTGCAGAATTCAAAGGAGGGTCACTTTTTTAGTGAAAAATATGCCCCATCGAGCTAATACATTGCTGAGCAATCTGCAGGCCTCCCTGTTGGCTCTAAGCCTTCTAAATCTTCCATTCCAATCCATTCTGCACTCAGCAGCCAGAACAATTTTCTCCCAACACCATTTTTATCATGGCATTCTTCTATTGCCTGTCATATCAAACCTAAACTTTTTGGCTAGACATCTGAGATGCTCGATCAACTAGCCTGACCCTAGGTTGGAGGCCTCTACTCCAGCCAAACTAATCAGCATGTTCTTCTTTCACAGGCAACCTGCTCATTCCCATCTCCAGGTGTTTGCACACAAAAACAAAAGCTTTCATTTATACAGTGCTTTATAGTTTATCAGACATTTCTCCCACAATGATCCTGTGAGGTGAGTGATATGAATAGGATTGTCTGAATCTTACAGATGAAGAAAATGAACTCAAATAAGTGAAATGAACAGCTGTTCAAAGTCACACTGCTAGCATGTAAGAATTTTGAACCCAGATCTCTTGACTTCAGGTCTGGCACTTTCTACTAAGCTTTATGATCTGTTCCTTTCTTTCCTTTAATTCTTATCTCTTGCTTCCTGTCAGACTTAGCTAGATTCCCTTCTTTCAGGAAATCTTTCCTCATTGACTAACTGCATCCTGCTCTGTTTCTTTATTGTCTCTCATTTTGCCTAGGATAAATTTGCATTTTGATAATATCTTCAGTTCCCTTTGGAGACCCTGGCTCAGCAGCAAGCAGTGAAGCTGTGAAACAGGATTAGGGGAAGAAGGAGATGGAGATACTTGAGAGTCCAACCATGAATTGAAGGCCCCCAGCAAAAGACAGCAGAATTGAGAGCTCAGGAATATGGGTTCTGATCAATTGACCATATCTTTCTGGATTTTAGTATCCACATTTATAAAATAAAGGACTTGGACAAGTAGTGTTCTAAGTGGCTTTCTAGTTCTAAAAAAAATTATCCTTTTATGCCTTTGTGAGGCAAATAGACAGTGTCTTAAGTCTGTTCTCCCATCAAGTATACTTGAGTTCAAATGTGACCTCAGACCACAGACTAGCTTAACTCTTTGTCTACCTCAGTTTCCTCAACTGTAAAATAGGGATAATAACACTTCCCTCCCAAGAGGCTGTGAGAATCAAATGAGATGATATTTATAAAGCATTTGACATAGTACCTGGCACATAGTAAGTGCTTAATGTTTGTTTGCTTTTTTTCTCCTATCGAATCCATTTCTCCTTTCTCCAATGGTGAGCTCTCTAGTAGTCCTGACCTATTCTAAGAGTCGGATTCCACTAGGAGGTTTTTGCTGTACTATTTTACTCTGTTTTTTGCTATTCCCTATTTCACTTGTTTTCTGTATCTGCTTCCTTTCCAAACACCTAATTCTGCTTTCAGAGTAGTAACTTGAATCTGCTTGTCCCTTTTGCTGAACAGTAGGGTTGCATCATCCTGGAGCTTGCACTCTCTGACTAATTAATGAAGTCACTAAAGTTCAACAGGAAGAGTTAAAACTAGGGAGAAGGACTGGAATTTTGCTTAGCATTGAAATCTAGGGAACACAACACATTAGAACCTCTGAAACATAGAGGAAAACTGAGCTTTGCAACTATTTAGCAAGCTAAAACTTCAGTAGCTAAAATAGGAAGGTACAAGATGGCAGTTTCTGAATTGGTCTTGCAGGTTCCTGTGGATCCATTTTGGGATCTCAGGATTTCTCTACTCCCACTCAAATTGCCTCAGGAACCAAAATCTTTAGTTATGACACTGTCAGCAGGAAGTGGCTAATCCCCTTCCCTTGACAGATAAAATGATCTATATAAAGTCTTGACTCCTTTTATGTTACAAATATATGTTCTATTTTTCAACTAAGTTGTTGATTTTCCCAGGAGAGGTACCACATCCATTTCTCTGGTATTCTCACCAAAAACAGCCCTTCACACAGTAAAAATTTCACTAGTATAATAAATTTAGGTATCACAATGACACTTAAAAATGGCCCATGGGATAAGGGAGAGGGCCATTGTAGAGGGGTGCATATTATGTAATAAAAAGAATATTGGATTTGAAGTCAGAATCCATATTTTGTAACTTGGAATCAGTGCAATCTTATTTGGATATGTGAGTTCATTTCTTAGTGCCTCAGTCTTTTCATCTAAAAAATGAGAGCATGAACAAGATTATTTCTATATTTCCTAAAATACCTTGATCAATATTTCCTATGTACTCTTAAAAAAAACCATCTTTAGACAATAGAACCTTAGGCTAAAATGTAATATTTCAGTATCTAGGGTATTGCTATTATTCATATTTCTTTCTATCTATTGTCCTGGTAAATTCAACATTAAAATGAGTTTTTGAGAAAACCTGTGTACTTCTGCATTTCAGTTTTTAAGCTTGTAGGGAAAAAAAACCCTAAATATCTGTCATTTATCTTCCATCACTTATTGTTATCCACTGTACTGAGGAGGATTTGAATGTTTTTCCCCTTTGTAAATTAAAATTGAGTTCACACTTTACTAACTTTTAACTGTTAGGAATGTTGCTTTAGTCAAAGGTTCTGACTTTGTTCAAGACCAGTTCTAATTTGGAGTTCAAGTAGAAAGAGATTTGGTATTGTTGGAATGCTAGAGAAGTTACTCAGTTAATGGCCGTATGGTAGCTAAATGGTTACAGATGTGGAAATTTAAGTGGAAGCAACAGTTTCAGGGATGGGCAGACTTCAAAGTCTTGACATTTCAAAATGGATAAAATTTGGCAGAATTGTGGTATTAAAATTTATTTTCTGAAACTATTATCTAGTAGCAAAGCTATCACTTTGTACACAATAAGGTAGTGCTAATGAATCTATTGAATCTAATCTTCATAATCATAGTATCTCCAAGGTAGAAAATTAATTGGATGAAGTTAAATATCCCCTTTTCATGTCAACAAAATTGGTTTTTCTAGGGATTAAAGGATTAACGTGGTGTTAAGTCCCTAAAGAGGCTAAAATACTTTATTATTCATTACAAAACACAAAGATTGGGTCGTTATTTTTTTCCTGATGTCATTGCTTCAGGTTTTATTAAAGAGAAGAAATGAACAATGCTGTTAATGATAATTTCAGAACCTCCTCCAACACTTTGAAATTCATATAATTCTCTGTTTACAAACTCATTCTCTTTAAAGTTGCAGAAACATTTGGGATGTGTTGCTGTTATTACACAGAAGGAAACCTTTCAAAGCCTGTTCTCGGAAGTGAAATGACCAGCAGAGCAAGGGCAAACTTTTCAGTTAAGTCACTGGAGCTGTAAAATGTAGCATTCTATATTGATGTTCAGTCAGCAACAGACCAGAAGAATACAATTTCTAGCAATCAACAGGGAAGAAAACTTCTGTTTAGGTGAGAGAACAAAGGAAGATGAAAGATAAGGCATCTAAAGAAAGGGGGAAAGTGCCTTTTTTGTTTCATTGTCAGGCTAGTCTGGCATATACATATGTTGTCCTTCAGATGTGACAACGTAGACTATTGACCCACTATGTCAACATAGGCTATTGACCCACTATTGAAGAAAAGCATTGAAGAATATAATTCTATATTCAGCAGTTGAGAATGGAGCTCATAAATCACTAATATTAGAGTTTTAAGAGATCTTAAATTGAAGCCCTTCATTTTTCAGAAGAAAATATTGGAGTTTAGAGAAGGGATTTGATTTAACAATCGCTACATAATTAATAAGTGGCAATATGAAGATCTGAACTCAAGTCTTCAGACTTGATGAGTTCCAGAACCTTTTCTGTTAAAATGTGCTACATCAAATCAATCACTGTTTTTCAACCCAGGCTCTGGGGGATGAAGAGCACATGTTTGTATAATAACTGGCTAGAATTAGAGGTCTGTGAAAATGGAACAGAGAAAAGATAACTGACTCACACAGGGCATGAACCCATGACTTTGACCTCATTAGCATTGGCAACTACCCATTGAGTTAATCAGCCAAAGATCCAATTCGCCATGCTCAGTTAGCATGGATACAAACCTCATTCTAATTGGCTTGAAGTTGGCTTTGAACTTCATAGTTACATCTATAGAAGTAAAACAAAAAAAGGAAAAAAAATGAAAATTTGTTAAAGAGGAGCACTTCTATAGCAAAAATGTTTTTTTTTTTGGCAAATATAACAGGTTAAGAATTATGCTATATCCTTGCTCTCTGTGTGTTTATATATGTATATAGAGAAAAAGTACCACTTTAATAATTTAATAATTCTATGATAAAACTTAATAATATTTATAATTTTTTACTTTTATGAAGTAATTTTACATTTATCATCTTACTTATCAAATAATTTTGAAGTTAAAAGAAACCTTAGAAATCATCTAATCCCAACCTTCTATGTCTCCCCTCACCTTGAGGCCCAGAGTTGGTAAGTGACACACAAGATCAGATAGAATAAGTAGCATATCCATGGTTCAAACTAATATACTCTAACTCTAATCTAGAACTATTTTCATTAACCTAAACTATTTCCTCAGCAATCAGAGGAACATGGATATAAAGCTAAAAGAGGTTTTAGAGGGACAAACTCCAAAATCCAAATGTTCTCTATTCACCTTCTCTGAAATTTACATTTTGATGATAACTTTGCAATGTTCAAGTAGTGAAGTTATATTGCATCAACAAATCTGGCAAAGTATCAGGCAATCAGCCCAATAACACATCAATGTTTATAATATGGAGCTACCTTTGGTGATCAAAAAAAAAAAAGGAACCATAAATGATGGGCACTTGACTTCTTCCATCTAAAAAGAGAATGTCTTTGCAAGGGACCTCTGAGCAAAATTCTTCATTTATAGATTGAGAAACTTAAGTCACTTATTTAATGCCATACAGGTAGTAAATTTCAGAACTAAGATATGAACCCAGACCTTCTGAAACCAGTCACTATCCTTTCTGCTGCACTGCCATGAAGGCAAGTAGATATTATCTCCATTTGAGGAAAACTGGTGTCCAGAGAGAGAGAACTGGTTTGCTGAAGGTCACAAAGAGAACTAACTAGACTTAAAACCGAATTATTCCCACATGTCTGAATATTCCTTATTGGATTAACATGTTGAATTGACCTGTGAACAGCCATTCATCTTGTCGAGTGGGAGGTGGGGGGAGAGATTTGTATATCATTAAAGGTTTGGAAGCTGCCACTTTCTTTCCTCCAAGAGGAAAAAGGAATTTCCATTTAACAAGTGTGCCTTTAAGTCAGTGTGAGAGAAGGGAGACTGTTTAAGTGAGGAAACAAGAATTTGCTGGAAAGAAATTCCACAATGTTTATAAGTGGGTTTTTTTAAGCCCCTCCCTACCATAATCCATGACTACTAGGAAAAGGAGAGGAAATTCCAAGAATAACAGCAGAATCAGGAAAGGGAGTTGTATTCTCTGTCCTTTTGAAAAGGTTGTGTCTCAACACTCCAAATTTAAGAATTTGTTCTATCATTACTATCAAATCACTGCAAGTCAAGAAGCTAAAATGATATTCTTACAGAACATTCTTGGTTCCTTCTCTAGTACATTTAAAATAGGAAAAGTTTTGTTCCAGACTCAGGAGAATCCAGAAAAGCAGGAATTGCAATCATTCTATCATACAAAGCAAAAATTAAGATCTCATACTTTCAGTAGAGACAAAAAGGACAGCTAGCTCATTTTTAAAAGCACCATAGACAATGAATTAATATCATCAAACATATAACATGAAATGGCATAATATCTAAATTAAAAGAAAAAAAGTTTAACTAATTGAAAAAAGATAATGATCATAACACCAAAATTAAGGGAGATAATAATTTTGCCTGAGGGTTAGATTATTCTAACCAAAAGATAAATAAAAGAGAAAACACCAGAAGATGGGAATTATCTCTTTAAAAAGTCATATAAAAGGGACAAAAGTTTTTCAGCCATAGGTCCTACTGCCTATCTGCCTTCCCACTGATTAATAAAAAGAAACTGAAAATATGAACTGATTCCAGTAAAAAGTCATGTTTGTGTGTTTAACCTTAATATTTTATTTCCATAGCCATTTAAACTAGGACTTATCCTAGGTAGACAACAGATATACCAGTACCCTAAATCTACATGGGTCTTGAGGAAAAAACACTAGACAAGGAATCTACAGCACTGCACTGGGAATCCAAAAATCAGAACTCCAAGTTTCATTCTGCCTCTAATCAGCCATGTAACCACTGGACAAAAAAAAAAGTGATGATTACAAAGAGATAGCATATTTTCATCAAGAACAAGTCACAACAGACTATGACATTATTTTTTATTTTTTTAAGATTACTAAACTAGTAGGTCAAGATAACTTTGTTGATACAATTTAAGCAGATTTCAGCAAGCTTTGGTTAAAGTCTTTTGCATGGTTCTTATGGAAAATAAGGAGAGATATATATTAGACAAAAAACAATTAGAAAGATTCAGAAGTAGTTGAAATGACTCAAAAAGTAGTCATTAGTGGTTCAATGTCAACTTGGATGGAGGATTCCAATAGAGTGCTCAGAGATCTTTAATGGTTAGTGTTTTTTATCAGTGACTGAAATAAAGAAATAGAAGACATGTTTATCAGATTTGCAGGTCACACAAACATGGGAAGAATAGCAAACACACTGGATGCTTCCCTGGCTTCTGTAGCTTTCTTCAAGTCCCAACTAAAATCTCAAATTTTCCAAGAAGCCTTCCCCAACCTCTCTTAATTTTAGTGCCTTTCTTCTCTATTCTGTATAGAACTTATTTGTACATATAAGTTTGTTTGTTATCTCTCCTGATAGATTGTGAACTTCATAAGGTCTGTCATTTGAGAGACTTTCTTTTGCCTCTTTTTGTAACTCCAGAGCTTAACATGGTGTCTGGCATATAGTTAAGTAATTAGTATATGTTTATTGATAGATTGATTGGATGATAGAAGCAGGATTCAGAAATATCCTAGTAAACTAAAGCATAGACAAAATTCACCAAGGATAAGTGGTAAAGTGTTATACTTTGCATCAAAATACTCAGCTTTCCAAATCCAAGATGGAAAATATATTTATGTAGCAGTTCATTTGCAAAAGATCTGTAAGTTTTCATGAACTAAGGTCAATGTAAGTCAGTACCAGGACTAATGAGATCTTCGGTTGCACTAAGAAAAATATAGATTTCCAAGAATCAGGAAGTGATGGCTTATTGACTCTCTCCTTGTAAGACCATAACTGTAATATTATGTTTAATTTTAGGCTCCATAGTTTAGAAAGGACATTGATAAGGCAGAGACTAGGACAATTAGAAAGATGAAAGGTTCTAAATTCATGTCATATGTGAATCAAAAGAACTGGGGAGTTGCCTGAAGAAAAAAAAAAGACTCAAAGAAGATATAAATGCTTTAAGTATTTGAAGGTCAGTTATATGGAAGAAGTTCTGTTGGACTTGTTCTATTAGAGAGCAGAGCCAGGGGCAAGTTGAAAAGTGCAAAGAGGCAAATAGGCTGCTCCAAATGTGATATCATAGATTTCCATGTTCCTAAACATAAAGACAGAAACTCATCGGTGCTCGCTCAGCCTAGGTGATTCTCATACATGTCTTTCCAAAAGTTCACCCCTAACAGATCTGCCTTACTCATTTTCTTCTATTATGAAGATATTATTGGAATACAGAGGCTCTTCACCTTATATTCTTCATCCTTATCACATCAATAGATATCTTACTAAGATATATTTTCCTGATTTTCTACATGATATTTGATTGTCAATTCCTCTATTAATAGAGTAAATAACAACTAAGATATTTGCTCTTGATCTATCCTTTTTATCTCCCTCTCACTAGAGCCAGGAACTCCACTCCTGAGTGCCTTGACCCTGATAATTGAGCATTTATCTCATTTTTCCAGGGTCCAGAACTTTGGGTCACTTGGTCTCACCCCTACAGCCTTTCAATAATTTAATGTGTTCTTTCCTTTAGCAGAGAGAGACAGACAGACAGACAGACAGAGACAGAGAGAGACAGAGACAAAGACAGAGACAGAGAGAGGGAGAGGAAAGGAAAGAGGGAGGGAAGGAGAGGGGAGGGATGGAGAGAAGGAAGAGAGAGGAAGGAAGGAGGGAAAGGAGGGAGGGAGGGAGAGAGGGAGGGAGAGAGAGAGGGAGAGGCATAGATAAAGATTTTAATATAAAGGGTAGCTAACTACTCCAGTAGAGGGGGACATACATTTGCAAAAGTAGGTGATTTAAAAACAAGAGATATCAATAACATTCCTTTTTAAAGATGGGCCTTTATTTCTGAGAGATGATTTCCTAAAGGCAATCCAATCTGATTTCATCCTCCTATTCTGAGCCCAACATGTTAGTCATTTGTACCATCTGTCTCACATAAGTATTCTGAAAGGCAAGCTGAATAGGCTATACATCTGACAGAACACCAAAATCTGAACAGTACACATTATTTAATCTCTTGATTTTTCATGTGGATGATAGGGAAAACCCTCTTGAATGGCTACAGATCTCTTCCAGGAAGTTCTGCAATGTTCTAAGGATTGATAACAATCAACACATTGTCATCTGCAAACAACATTATCTAAATAATTCAAAGATCTAAATTCATTCAAAGATAATCTTTCCTAAATTTGGATCCCTGGAACTACATCTTAGTGGCAAACACCTTTTAGAAACATATTGATTAAGACTAGATATTGGGGAGGGGAAACCACCTTCCTAATAAATAAAGATGTACCAAAGCAGAATGGACTGCTTCTAGAGTTAAGGGGTTCCCTCATTAGATATCTTCAAGCAGAGGCTGAATGAAAACTTGTTAAATATAACAGAAATTCCTTTACAGATATGAGCTGATAGGCCTTCTAATTCTAAAATTCTGTGAGTCTGAAATTCATTTGGACAAGTCACTTTACCTACATGGGCCTCCATTTCCTCATCTGAAAAAAAGGAACTAGAATGATCTCTCAGCTTCTTTATTTGGCTTTAAGTCACATATCTGGTTAATAGTACAACTCAAACCAGAACTTAGGCCCCAAACCTCCCATGGTTTTTCCACTTTATTGTAGTACTTTCTTTGAAGAAAAAAGTTATAGATGTCAATAAACATATTACAAAAATTATATAATTGCCTGAAATTAATTAGCACTTGGAGGAAAGATTTTCACAATTTGTATTAGATATAGTAAAAGCACTTATTAACTATTTATTGAAGATCTACTATGTTCAAGATTCTCTGCTTGATAGTGGAGCTACTATATATATATATATATATATGAAAAATATGTAGGACTTTGACAGGCAGGGAAAGGAAGCAGGGCAAAAGTTGAATGTGTCTTTTTAGTTCCACACAGAGGAAATGAGTGAATTCTAAGAGGAACAGAGGCAAAAATAAAGTGTGAAGCATGTTTGGGAAACAATTGAGCTACAGCAAATGTAGATATGATTAGTTAGGTCATAGAAGTCCTTAAATGCCAGGATGAGGAGTTTGGATTTTATCAAGTAAATATACCAAGGACAAGATTCAATGCACATCTAAGCTGCTTACAGCAATCACTGCCAACAATCTAAGGAGTTGACTATTTCAGTCATACCAAAATCCACAAGGGAGATGTTCTAGAAATCTCTGTGAATAGAGAATTATTTGAGTATTTGTTACAGAAAAAAAAGGAAAATGCTTCAGACAGCTGTATAATTTTGTCTCCAAAGCTTCCTATTCTATATTCTTTCACTTCTTTGGCTTACCTCAGAAATAGTGAAATCCCTTGAGTTTGTACTAATTTAGCTTTAATACTTTTTTTTGTTATTTCCAATTTGATTCTATTCAACAAACATTTGTTAAGTACTTTATGTAAATCCCTGTGCTAGGGACCAGGGATAAATAAAAATATAAAAATGAAATAATTAGAAGAATCAAAAAAATCACAATCAATCAATAAATATTTCTTAATTTTCTGCTTTATGTTAGACACTGTCCTAGGATTTGGACATACAAATGAAAGAAATGAAATTGTTCTTAAGAAACTTGCATTCTATAAGGGGGAAACTCACACATGCATAGATATGTTATATTATATAGATGTGCATATTTACATGCACACCCATTCAGATATATACACTGCGCATATATATATGTATATATATATGCATGCATGTGTATGCATGTGCATCTAAAGTTACATATGTATATCATTTGTGTGTTTATAATATATAATACATAATACTACATACATTGCATTTTATTTTTACGTGTGTATGTATGTGTATGTATAAATAGGTATAGATAGATGTAGTTGACTTACTCCTACAGAACAAAGCTGGCCACATCTCTTCTTGTGATCTAGAGATATACCTGAAAGGCAATGAGGTAGCCTTCTCTACTGCTCTCTGCTTGAGTACTATTCTGTTGTTTTTTTGCTCATAATTATAGATTTATTATCTTTTTGACAATCTGGTTCAATTAGTGTTTAAGGTGCTATAGTTGTCACAAAAAATAAGAGCAATAAATTTTTCTTTATTAAAGCTTTCTATTTGCAAAACATATGCATGGGTAATTCTTCAACATTGACTCTTACAAAGCTTTCTGTTACAAATTTTTCCCCCCTAGTCCCCACCCCTCCCCTAGATGGCAGGAAGTCCACTACATGTTAATTATGTTAAAATACTTGACAAATCGAATATATGTATACATATAAGAAAAAATATCTGAGAAAGGAAACACAATGCAAGCAAACATCAATAGAGAGCATGAAAATGATATGTTGTGGTCCACATTTCACATCCCTCTCTCTGGGTGTATATGGCTTTCTTCACTGAACAATTGGAACTGGTTTGAAACATTTCATTGTTGAAGAGAGCCATGTCCATCAGAATTGATCATCATATAGTATTGTTGTTGCTGTGTATAATGATCTCCTGGTTCTGCTCATTTCACTCAGCATCAGTTCATGTAAGTCTCTCCAGGCCTCTCTGAAATCATCTTGTTGGTTGTTTCTTACAGAACAATAATATTCCATGACATTCTTATGCCATAATTTATTCAGCCATTCTCCAATTGATGGACATCCACCCAGTTTCCAGTTTCTTGCCACTACAAAAAGGGCTGCCACAAATATTTTTGCACATGTGGGTCCCTTTCCCTTCTTTAAGATCTCTTTGGGATATAGGCCCAATAGAAACACTGCTGGGTCAAAGGGTATGCACAGTTTGATAACTTTTGGGGCACAGTTCCAAATTGAAGAGCAATAAATTAAAATAACTTTTCCCACAAATTTGGCTGTGAATGAGAGAAAATATATAGGATGACAGTTGGAGGGGATAAGAAGTTTAAATAGTGTTTCTTTTGTTTTTTTTGTTTGTTTGTTTTAGGATCCAGACATGTCTATGGACATTAAATGAGAGACAAAGAGAGAAGAATGAAAAAAATGGCAAGCTTGCAGAAGAAATAGAAGAACATGAGATCAAATAAATGAATAATGAGGTTAGTCTTAGAAAAGGAAAGAGTTATCTCTTCTTTGGAGATGGGAATAAAGGAAAAAAGAATGAGGGGACCATACAGGATATTTGACATGTGGAATAGTGAAAGAAAGATCTTCCAGATAATGGCCTCAAGTTTCTCAGTAGTTTAGGGATTAAGCTACTTGACTAAGAAGTGGGATATAAAGGTTGATGTAGAAGACACAAGGGAAGAAAAGCAAAGATTTCAAATTTCAAGAAGAATGAGAACTGGGGGGAAAGCCAGTGGATTTGGCAATTAAGAGATCTTTATCTTCCTCTGCAAAATCTCCATGTCTCCCTGTTCTTCATGTTTGTCACTCCTGTTCTGGACTCCTCTCCTCTAGGTCCAGAATTTACTGCATCCTACTTCTATTTCGTAGAATCTTGTTCCCTTCAAAAGTAAGGAAAACCGATACTTCATAAATGGAGCCTTTTCCCATTGCTGTTAGTGCCCCATGGCCCTATTACTTTTTATTGATTGTATACACATAGGAACATGGCACAAGTAAATAGGTGTTTACTAAATGCTTGGCTGAAAGGGGATAAGGCAGAAGGAGAGAAGGAAAAACAGTATACTATTATTAGAGAGAGAAATATCATAGTTCAGGATGATGGAGGTGGCCTAGTTAGGGCTAATAGTGATATCTAAAGCCTGACCATCATGGTTGACACATGGTGATATGAAGATGTAAGTCATAGGGGTTAAGATAAGATAAGAGATAGATGAACAGGTATGCTAAAGTATAAAAGTGGCTCATTGATCTGTATAAAGTCTATAAATATGGAGATAAGGGTTGTTGGAGAAAAAGAAGATTGTAAATCAAATAATAATAATGGCTAGCATTTATATGGCGTTTAGAGGCTTGCAAAGTACTTGACAAATATTGTCTTATTTTATTTGTAGAACAACCATGAAAGATAGGTACTACTAATTTTACAGATGAGAAACTGAGGCACACAGAGATTAAGTGAGTTACCCAGAGTCACATAGTTACTACATCTCTGAGTATAGATTTGAACTCAGCTCTTCTTGACTTGAGGACCTCTATGAGAAAACTGAACTATATATTCAAAAATATTTATAGGGCTTCTTTTTTTGTGGTGGCAGAGAATTAGAAATTGAGGGATGTTCATCAATTGAAAAATGGTTGAATAAGTTGTGGTATATGATTGTGATGAAATACTATTGGGCTTTGAGAAATGACAAGCAGGATGGCTTGGCTTCAGAAAAACCTGGTAAAAGTTACATAAACTGATGGAAGGTAAAGTGATAAGAACCAGAAGAACAGTGTACAGAATAACAGCAATATTTTAATGACGATCAATTGTGAATGACTTCACTACTCTGATCAATATAATGATCCAAGACAGTTCCAAAGGACTCATGAAGAAAAATGCATCTCTAGAGAGAGAATTGATGAATGCAAGACAGATTAAAGTACAATTTCTTTCACTTTATTTTTCTTGCTTTTTTTGCAACATGACTAATGGAAATGTGTTTTGCATGATTTCACATGTATAATTGATATCATATTGCTTGTCTTCTAAATGGGTGGGGGTGGAACTGAAGGGAAGGAGAGAATTCAGAACTCAATTTTTTTAAAGTACATGTTAAAAATAAATAATGATAATTTTTTTAAGGAGAAGGCTGAACTTTTCAAGAAAGGAAAGGAAACAACCTGGAGTAGTGTGGATAACTACAATAAGAAACTGAATCTGTTAACATAGGTGGCTTGGGTGACTGACAGAAGAAATACTGTTCAAACAGTGGCAAACAGAAAGTTTCTTTGCAGGGTAGAGTGGGAGGGAGAGGAAGAGGGAGTAGTTCACCAGTGGAGCATCACTTATAATGTAAATAAAAATTTTGCTAATTATTTTTTCCTCTTCCTCTTTTCTTAATTCCTTTTTTTTACATGAGATTGCTTTTGGGGAGGGGAAAAGGAGGAATTCAAGGAAAAATTTAGAAAAAATATATAAAAAAGATATCTACAAAATTTTGGCACAGGATTCCATTTAATTCCTCATATTAACAACTCTGGGATACCTTATCAACAAAGTCTGTCAGTTCCACAGAGTGGTACTACTGAAGATCAAGTTTCAATCCAACTTAATTCCACAAGCATTTGTTTTTTGTTATAAATAAATGCAATACAAGTTGTAATATTATATCTGCACAACAAAGGTCCAAGCAAATAGAATAATATAAGAGATGGGGAAAAATACCACTAAGGGATAAAGGAAATAAGGCAAGTAGCAATGACATAAGAAGGAGCTCCTAAGTTGCGCCATGAAGAAGGGAATTTTAAGAAAAAATGTGGCACACTCACTTCAAGCACAAAGAACAGACCATATTAAAATAAGCATAGAAGCAAGAAAATGTAAGCATACAAAATGTCAAATACTTGTTCTGACTGAATTGTAAAGTTAGTATAGGGGAGTTTGTGAAATATGAGATAAGACTGATGATGGTGGTGGTGGTGGTGATGTGATCCTGTGAAACAGTAAGGGAAGATAGTATCTTCATTTTACAGGTGACAAAACAGTTGTCCAAGGTCACCCAAGCTATATTCTGTTTAGTACATACATATTGCTTTGTAAGGCTTTTTTTTTGTTATATCATGTAAGTGTCAAAGCTTTATAAGCCAGAGCCATGTCATACGTATTTGCAAAGCTATTTCCCATGTTATGAAAGTGCTTCTTCCTCTTTGGGAAGCTTCCTTCAAGGACCTCCTCAGCTGGTGTCTTTTAGGGGAAGGCTTTCCTGAACACTTTGGTTGTTATTGGTCTCTTTATCTTTCTCAAATTACCATAAATTTATTCTTCTGCTTATATTTTATAATCCTCCTTTCCTCTCACAGTAGAGTATATGCTAGTTGAGGGCAGGCATTGCTTTTCATTTTGACTTTTTTGCCCAGTTTCTGCTCAGTGCCTTGACCATAGTAGGCTCTTAAGAAATGTTTATTGAATTGGAAGTTTGCTTTTTCTTTTGCATGCTTCTCACACTCAACCCCTCAGAGTAGCAGTTTCTATTTCTGGTACATGTTCCCTAAATTCTTGCTGACTAAATGCCTGACTATCATTCATACTTGGTAACACTGGATTGTATCAGGGTAAGTTGCAACTGGGATTTGGGGGTGAATTATTCAGACCAACAATGAGTCCTCAAGGGATTTACCATGTAAGCACTGATGTGCCCCGAAGGCTAGCACAGCTAATGATGTTGCTGTAACAAATTGGACATGGTGGAGTTGCTGGCAAAATGAAATGAATGTTAAACCTGATAATCGGCCATGTATTTTACCCACCTTATCTTTGAATGAGCTGTTGGTAATGGCAAAAATGTACCTGCCCTGGGAACTTTAAGTCGAGACTATTCCTTGAGCATTCTTAGTTAGTCCCTTGTGAGGGAAGGAAGATAGAGCATCTACAGAAAAGGGAGGAGGAGGGCACCAAAATATTCTGTAGCTTATTTGCTTTAAAAACAACAACACCAACAACAAGCTCTTTCCTATAAGATATGTTGACATCAGTAATTGGATTTGAGGAAATATCAGGCAGGCTGGCCAAGAATCTAAGTTCCTGTCCTATGAGAATTGGGTGATTGCTGAACAGATTTTAGCAAAGGGGAGATATGTCTGTAGTTGAGTTCAAAGTCCCCTGAGCATTCTTGATTCATTCAAATAACTAGCCAAAGATGGACTCTGCAATTTTGTCAAAGCAAACTTGAGCAGTCAATACAATTCAATAAGAATATATTGAAGACTAGACACTGTGTGTGTTTGGAGGGAGAAAAGATTCTAGGGAGAGAAAATGCTAGAGAGAGGGCAGAAATTTATTTCAATATAATAAATTTTTCTTTCATTTAATATTTACTAATTTACTACCTTGTACCAAGTATGGTTAAAATGATTAATTATATGATAGTCCTCGAGTATGTCCTTGATGGAAGTTTGAGATGGAATTAGCCATAAACATACAGGAAAATCATTGAGATTTGTGCTAGCCAGAATGCAATATAGAAATACCTAGTTTTTGGTTTTAGAAGGTATGTATATTAAAAGCAGAAAAAACTATGTCTGTCTGGGACCAAAGACCTCTGCACCAAGAGAAACATAGTCAAAAGAATAGACTTAATCAGCCTAAAGACTGCTACTAATTTATGTTGGTTGCCTAGTTGAATGAGGGCAGAGGCATCTTGGTTCCCTTCATTCCCTAGATGACCTTTTAATGGAGGGCAACTCTAAACTTAAGATCCCTCCATTCTGTCTGGTATATATCTTCCAGCAACAAAAGAAATTAGCCCTTTTATGTTTTGTTCCTTTCTTTGCAAACCTTAGTGCTCTCTTTCCTATACCCTCTGGTCAAGCTAAATAATTCATTCTCCTTGCTTCTCCCTGGACATGTCATGCCCATTCTTATTTCTATCATTCATGTTATTCTGGCCCCTCCAAACCCATCATAAATTTTTTCCTCCCATCCACCTAAACCAAATCCTAACCAGTTTTCAGGCAACCAGATTAATTCCCACTTTCTCCAAATACCCTAGTCTTTACTAGACCTTACTATTGGCTTCTTCTTCTGAATTCTCACTACAGCTTTACACACTTTATCATTTAATTGTTTCAAGAATTTTAGCTTTCCCCCTACAACTACAATATAGGCTCTATGAAGACAGAGATCATCTCTTATATTAATATTTTGCTGGATGATAATATCTCATATTTATGTAGAATTTATACATATTTTCTCACTGGTTAGATATATTATCATATATGTATATATACACACATGTACATTTATATTCATGTATACACATCTATTTTCCTCATTTATCATGTTTTGTTATATATAGTATATATAATTAATCACTAAAATATAATACATTATGCATAATTAACTTAATTTTATAGATAAGTAAAATAAAGCCCAGAGAAGGGAAAAAATTTGCCTTGTTCACAGTCAAGAAATGATTCAGCTGAGAAAATAAGTCACATCTTCAAATCCTGTGTACTTTATACTACAATTAGACCCTATAGTGGGTCCTAATAATAGGGAACTTCAGGCAAGGTTCCACCTTAATAAGGAAGAAGTCATGAGCAAAAAAGGTCATTTTGACCATTTTAAATACCCAAATAAACTATAAAGGACATATGAAAAGAAAGATGCTATCTGCATCCAGAGAAAGAATTGATAGAGAAGTAGAAAATAAATAGAGAAAAAATAGAAATAGAAAAGGAATTTTTATATAGGATGGGAGAAAGGAGAGGGAAGAAAAAAGGAAAAAAGACATTTACATGATAACTTCACTATATTTGTAAAAGGAATAGCTAGTACATAATAGATTTGTGCAATCATCTTTTTATCATATTATGTTATAGAATTGCTTTCTTCATAAATCTAAAAATAAACATATTTAAAAAGAAATCTCAAAAAAGAAAAGTAGGTCGTTAATCATTAAAGAAATCATTAATAAAGCTTCTAACTTGTTCAATCATTTAATATGAAGAAGAAAAAGAAAGAAGAAGCAAGAAGGAAGAAGAAAAAAAGAACAGGAAAAGGAAGAAGAAGAAGGTCATGAAACTAGAAGCATTGGTAGAAGCTGCAAAGTATCCTATTTTCCCTCAAAAGCCCAGTTCAGGCACCAGCCCTTCTATAAAGCTCTTATTGCTCTTTCCATCTTCAAATTACTTTGCTTTAACTTGATGGATGTGTTATAGCCCACCTACCCATCCCACTCCCAGTAGAATGTAAGCTCCTTGAAGTCAGGGACTATTTTATTTTTGTCTTTATTTTCCCAGTGTCTAACACTATACCTTCTATATTATAAACATTTGCTAAATAAATGTTTGCTACATGGGATCTTTAAGGTTTCCTCTCAGTCATAAATCCTAGGATCCTATAAGATGAATTACATGTAATTCTAATAGGCCGGTAAGTCCACAAAGGCAAACATAATATCTTATTTAATCTTTATGCCTTCCAAGAGCCTGGGGCAGTGTGCTACAAACAACAGATGCTGAATAACTGCTTGTTGAAATTTCAGATAGGATTGATGAATGTGGCACTTTACGAGTTCCCAGAGGAACACAGAAATGACTAAGTACTCAGAAAAGGGATGGGCTAAGAATCAAATTAGTAAATTGGAAAATGGGGGAAGAAGGGCAAAGTAGAGAAGTCTCCATGAAGGAGATGACTGTGAACTCACAGATTCTATTTTACCTCAGGGCTTCTCAGACTTACAAGAATCCCATCTTTGAAGCATGGATGTCAAGCCATAATTCTTAAAATGCAGCTTCAAAAGTCTAAATAAGTTTTGCTTTGAGTTTTTTTCAAGTTCCTAACCATATATCATATACTTCCTTTATACCAGCCTAAATTTTCTTATAGCTAGGTGTCTCAGTGGATAGAGTACCAGACCTAGAGTCAAGAATAATAATCTTGAGGCAACTAGGTGGTGCAGTGGATAGAGCACCACCCCTGAAGTCAGGAGAACCCGAGTTCAAATCTTGTCTCAGATACTTAACATTCCCTAGCTGTGTGAGCCTGGGCAAGTCACTTAACCCAATTGCCTCAGCAAAAAAAAAAAAAAAAGAAGAAGAAGAAGAAGAAGAAGAATCTTTACGAGTTCAAATCCTACCTCAGACATTTACTAGCAATGCTAAATGGTACCAAAAGGGGTGAGCAAAAGGCAAGACAAAAAGTCAGGAAACAGGAGACCCAGAGGTTAAGGACAGATAAAGGCAGACAGAGCAGGTAAGAAGCATCTAGTAGACAATGGTTTTGAGGTAAGCTTCCAGGACCTTATAGTGTGCCTCCTGCTAGAGGAGGAAACAACATCAGGATGGACATCCCTTAGTCTGTAAGGGAGGGAGCCCATAGCATTTACCACCACCATGCTTTGGAGTTTCCAGTCTCAGATAATCACTTCATAACCACAATCCAAAACCAGGCATTGTCTCCATACTAGTGTTACCTAAAGGTAAACCTACACTCTTCAGCATCTTGGGTTGAGAGAGGACAGGTAGGGACATGAGAAGAAAGATGATATAGTCTTAATCCTAGTATTATAGAGAGTTACCTAGCCTGGTTTTGGTGGTAAATCATCCTGTCTGAATGGTAGGTAAAAAGCCCTGAACCCATAATCTTTAATTCATCCATTTATTTAACAAACATTTTTTCAGTCTCTATCTACCAGAGGGCTCCACAGCCATAAACATACAATAAAAATTGTGGAAAATTAAATATAAGAGCAAAACCTCTTTTACCTTTTGCCCCCTATGGTCCCTTCCTCCCTCTGATTGGAGAAACAAGTGGATAGACAATGGAAAGCTTTGCCCAGGTCCTCCATTTAACTCTGGGTACTTTTTCTCTGCCTTTCCCAAGTATGGTCTTTTGCCTTCTTTGTGTCTCCAGCACAGTGTTTGGCACATAGTAAGTTTTTAATAATTGTTTATTGATGGACAAAATAAACAGCAAGATACCTATACAGAAGTGAACACTCCATCTAGAAACTCAAGATACTGAAAGCAAAGAATGCCAAGTATAATCAGGCACACAGCCTATATTTAAGGAAAGCAAATTTCAATAAATTCAAAGAAAAAAAAAGATCCAATGGCCTTAACTTCTATATAGAAAGTCAGTCCAAAAGTAAAATAATCTCTCAAGAATGAAATTCTGAAGACAAAAACAGTGATTAGAGAAAAGAAAAAATGAGTCATCTAAAGAGAACAAGTACCTTATCAATAAAGTTGTTTGTCCTTCCTTCTCAAAGAGGATCATGGATACATGGAAGGCAATGCCATAACATGAAAATAATTGGATTTAAGTGAAGAAGGGCTATGCAAAGTCACCAGCCTCACTCTTTCTTCCACAGCCATTTGGGTCCCGTGGCAAGATATAGATCAGAGAGAGTGAAGATGTAATGTAATGAAGTACCTATTTGCTGAATGCAGGTTTTAAAAATACAAATACAAAATCATGATACAGTCCTACAAAAGTGTTTGGAGTGCTAAAGACCAGAATGAATTGAGACTGATGATGAATGTTAGGATTAATACAAAAGGCTTTTTAAAGTATATTGAAGAATATGAAGAAAATTAAAAAATGATTATAAATTGATATGTGGAGATAGATGAAATGATGAAAACAGAAGAAAAAAGTCAGAACAACTCAACATATTATTTTGCTGCTGATCTTTCTAGCAAAGTAAATGATCAAAAAAGTGGGAAAGATAAAATAAAAATAATTAATAGGGAGATGATACTGAAGATAAGTCAAAAGATGCTAAGAGAGTACATCAATGGCCTAAAAAACCTATACCATCACATCTTCCCCCACCTCTACCCCTCCAAATAAACCCCAGGAATTGCCAAATGTGGTTGCTGACTGCTGGGTCTTTGGAAAATCATAGAGAAAAGGACAGATAGCACAAGACCGAAGATGTGCAGATGGTTTCTAAATTTGCATAAAAGGAAGAGATATTGGAATTTTTAAATCATTGGCATCTGGATTTGACTTTGACTCCTGGAAAAATTCCAAAACATTATTGAAGGGATGTTTCCTTAAGCATTCAGAAGGGATGCAGTTGTCATCATGAGCCAACCTGACTTCATCAAAAACAGTTCTTGTCACACTAATATCATTTCCTTTTTTGTGACAAGGGTGTTTTATAGACATAGTATACCTGGATTTCATCAAACCACTGATGAAATCTCTCACAGTATCCTTGTGAATAAAGTGGAGGAATATAAATTTGACTATGTTATAGTTAGGTGGATTCCATAACAGATTGAGTAACATGTTTCAAAGAATAATCATTATTGGATTGATGTCAACATGGAGGGCCAATTTTAATATCATATATTTGTTGTATTGGACAAAGGACATCCCAGTGGAGACTGCCCTCCTTGCAGATATGGATCCATTATTGACTACTCTGCATTGTCATTCAACCAGTTTCAAATACTCCTATCTGTACCATTATCTAGCATATAAATCTTCATTTGGTCCACAAGAATAGCATGATTTTGTCAAAAGGTTTGCTAAAATCTAGGCATATAATATTTATGACATTTCCTTCTCACAAAAGAAAATGAGATTAACCTGGTATGATATTTTTCTCATGAAGATATATGCCTTTCTATTGATTATTTCTCCTTTTGTAAATGCTACTCAACAATCCCTTTAAAAACATGTTCTATAATTTTGCCAAGTTCACCAATCTATAGCTCCCCCTTACACTTTTTTTGAGGATGCAGGAGGGAAATTGAATATTTGCCTATCTCTAGTTCTCTTTCTGATTTTTAAAAATATCACTGAAAATTTCTCACCAATCATATATACTAATCTTTTGGTACTCTAGGATTATAGAACTCATTAGCACACTTGCTTATCACCTGTTAGAGAAAAGTTCAGGGACTTCTACTCTAAGTAAAGGAAAATTTCAAGATGAAAAGGGGTAAAAGGTCTCTCTAAAGGATATAACAATGAATAAGATTGTCCCTGCTGTAAGGAAGTTTACAATTGAATGTGTGTGATGGGGGATGGGGAATGAAGAGGGAGATAAGATATAAATATAAATAAATATAATAGAAATATGAGTGGCACAGATCAAAAAATCCAGAGAAAAGCTCTTTGGGCTAGGGGATTAGAAAGGTCTTAATACAGGCTTCAGTTAATCCTCATAAGAACTCCTAAAGGGTTTAGAGATCATTTAGTACATCCCCTCTCATTTTATAAATAAAAAGAAAAAAAAGTTTAAAAAATAGATTAAATGACTTGACCAAAGTCACACCAAAAAGTAAGTGACAGAGATAAGAATTGACCAGAGGTAATCTAAGACTAGATACTGACTTTTTACAGTATATCATATTTCTCAAGTGACCTTAGCCTTGTTTTTTTTAATATAAAGACACTAGAAATCAAAATTGCTTATATATGACCTCAAATTAAGTGCATTTTAAAATTAGCTATTTCTCGAGTAGAAAAGCCCATGAGAAAATAGGACAAAAAGAACAGCTAAATGAGAGAAGCATCAAAAATGAGGTGTGACCTCTCTGGAAAGAGCAGAACCAAATGATACCATTTTAATTGGACAAAGGATTTTTTTTCAACTTTTTCCACTTGTGATCCCTTTTTGCCCAAGAAATTTTTATGCAATTCTGGGTATAAAGAATTATAAAATAGGTATACAAATCAAACATTTACTGATAACAAATCACAATTTCACACCTCCCACATTCAGTTTAGTGACCTCACATGGGGTCATGACCAACAGTTTAAGAAGTTTTGTTTTAGGCAATGTGAAAACATAAAAAAAAACAGGAAGAGAGAAAATGAAGGGGCACTGAAAATAAATTTGGTTCCTTAGTCTTTTACTAAAAAGTCCATAAACCTCCCAGAGTTGTGAAAATCAAATGAGATAATATATGTAAAGCACTTTGCAAACCTTATAAAAGCTCTTCATGAATGTTAGCTATTGGTTTTATTAGACATAATGAAGAGATACAAAATATTATCTACAAACATCTTAACACCATCCACTCTTTTTTTTTCTCCTTTTTGTTGAGGCATTTGGGGTTAAGTGACTTGCCCAGGGTCATTCAGCTAGGGAATGTTAAATATCTGAGACCAGATTTGAACTCAGGTCCTTCTGACTTCAGGGCTGGTGCTCTATCTACTGTACCACCTAGCTGTCCCAACAACACGCACTCTTAACCCCACCTTGCAAACACATACATTACCCTGAATCACCTCTTAATTAGTTATTTCCTAAAAGTTCATATTAAAAGCACAAGTCCATTGTACACTTAACTGACCATTTTGCACCTAGAGTATTAAATTCCAATCTTGGTATCGCATTTTAAGAGAGATATTGACAAACTGGAGTATGTATAGAAGGTGGAGAATTAGTTTAATACAAAGTCAAGAAATTATGTTAGATGAACAATAGCTAGGGATGATCTCTTCAAGTCAAATGTAGGACCAATGGATGGAAGTTTTAGGAAAGTAGATTTTGGATCAAAATAAAGAAGAATAATTTAAAATAAATTAATAAAAATAAAACTGACTCTCTTGAGAGATGGCAAGTGTCCTGCTCCTAAAAGTATTTGAAGAAAGGTTGGATTAAGAAAACTCCTGAAGAGACTTGCATGAACTGATGCTGAGTGAAATCAGCAGAACCAGGAGAACATTATACACAGCAACAAGACTATACGATGATCAATTTTGATGGACATGGTTCTCTTCAACAATGATGTGATTCAAACCAGTTGTGCTGCGATGAAGATAGTCATATACATCCAGAGAGAGGCCTGTGGGAACTGAGAGTGAACCACAACACAGCATTTTAACGCTTTCTGTGAATATTTCCAATGCATTTTGTTTTCCTTCTTAGGTTGTTTTTTTCTTCTTCTCTTTCTAGATCTGATGTTTCTGGTGCAGTAAGATAACTGTATAGATATGTATACATGTATTGTATTTGTCATATAATTTATCCTATCTAGCATGTATTAGATTACCTGTCATCTAGGGGTGGGGGGAAGGAAAGGAAAAGCTTGGGAAAAAAAAAAGTTTTTTTGCAAAGGTCAATGTTGAAAGGTCACTCATATGTTTTGTAAATAAAAAGCTTTATAAGAAAAAAAAAAAAAGAAAGAAAACTCCTGAACTGGTTAGTTTCTTGGACCATATGACCTCCAAGATGCTTTTCAACTTTAAATTTATATAATCCCAGTTAATGGAGTGGGGTTTAGCTACCTCTAGCCTTCAGAATAGAATGTAAATTTCTCAGTCCAACATTGGCTATTTGAATCCAACCCTTCCAAAGGAAGATACAAATGATGTATTCATAAAAGTGATTGAATAGCAATTGATAAAATTGAGGAAACCATAGCAGCAGCGTATAGATTTGGAATGGAGAACCTCAGGTTTCAAATCCAAGGACTTTTACTACCAATTTAATCTTCAGAAAATTTCTTTACCTTTCTGAAACTCAGTTCTCTACATCTAACATGAGATGATGTACTAGATAATTGTTTAGCGCTCATTTAGTGCTAAATCATATAGCCTCTGATTCAAGACAAAATTTCTCTATACAAGGCCAGAACCTGCAAGTTTTCAGTTAAAAGATTTTTGTTCTAATTATGACTATGCCTCTGCCTATACAACATAGACATGTAAGTCATTTCACATCTCTGAGTCTATTTTCTTATTTGCATTAGAACTAGATAATCTCTAAAGTTCTTTCTAGCTCTAATCCTGATCTTGAATATATATATATATATACATATATATGTGTGTATATATATATATATGTGTGTGTGTGTGTGTATGTATATATATATAAAATCTTCCAGGTTTCTTCTTCTGATGCTCAATTCCAACCCAACTACTTATATGTCAATAAAACAGTTACCCTGGGAGGACATTAACACCAAAGGATTTGAGGGATTCCCCATGAGCTTTTACTTGGTTGGATGGAAAGAACTTTTCATTCTAAAGAGATCTGTCTCAAGAGGCATGTGTATACACCTTCTGAATGTAATGACATCAAAGAGGCAAGCCAAATTTTAAGGCCAACAGTTTTTGATTACTCAAGGGCTGATGATCCAATTTGTGGATTTTATCAGCCTTTTGGCTTTTTTTTTATTTCACTTCTCATTAGCCCATAACCTCTTGGGCCAGGAAGATAAAAGAAGCTTAAACTCAAAGCTGGTCCTGTAGCTTCTTTGGAGAAACCCTGGTTTAAAAAAAAAAAAAAAAAACCTAAAATGGGGGAGGAGTTTGTAACTAATGGGGGAAATGAGGTTTGGGGATTATCTGGATTCCACTCAGAATTCCTTTACAATATCCCTCTTCTGTTGGCCCCTTCCCCTCCCCACTCCACTCCCCACCCCCAGGATCCTGGATAAGCAACAGTTGACTTGATCAGCCTTCTTAGGGAAAAATATAGTTTTACAATAAAATCTCTAACTAGCAAAGTCACCTTATCTGGGGAGATTTTTCCTTACCCTACAGGAATTCCTAATATATCCTTTCAAGAGGATTTGGGTAGATGGAGTTTCATTCCCCCTCCTTTTCCATTTCCCTCTTCCCAGTAAAATTCACTAGACATTTGATCCTCAAAGCATTGAAACCTGGGTCTCCATTTCCACACTGTGTCAGTAGGCAGGGGGTTCTTTTTACATGGAACATCAGATAGCCTTCTCAGTCAAGGAAAGGCAAATCTTTTAATACCTAAAAGGGAAATATTTTGTGCTGTTTTATATATATTGCGCTTTCTTGGGCTTAAAGAGTTGCTAGTTTTTAAATGACATTTATTTATTTGTTTCCTTTTTTTTATTTCTAACCTACAAGGTAGACTCAAGATGATTTGGAATCCCTAAAGAGTTCCCCTGAAGCTTCATCCTTGGTGACTCAGGGGCACTGAAGAAAGAGAGGCAGAAGGAATATTAACATTATTAATATTTTAAAGGCTGGCAGCTAAAGGGGTCTGCTCATATTTTCAAATTGCTCTCCAGAATGGTTCAATCATTTCACAATTCCACTAACAATGTATTAATGTTCCAGTTTTTCCACATCCCTTCCTACGTTTATCATTATCTTTTCCAGTCATTTTAGCCAATCTAAGAGATGTGAGGTGGTATTCTGGATTGTCTTAATCTGCATTTTTCTAATCAATAAGTGTCTTAGAGCATTTTTTTATCATTAGAAATGGTTTTAATTTCTTCATCTGAAAATTATCTATTCATATCTTTTGACCAATCCAAATAGTTATGTAATGAAGACATAGAGGGATTGTCATTTGTATCAGTTTGAAAGTATCAGTAAGAATGCATTTCCTCAAAATACTGAAACAAAGATTAGGTTTTAAAAAGGAAAGACTAGAGGCAGGAGGATCAGTTCTCTAACTGTTACAAAAGGCCAATAAGAGATCATATACATATACCTTCTCCAACCCCATCCCTCCAGTCTTAATACATTGAGCTAGACAAAGTTAAAAAGTTGGGGAAATTAGAATTAGATACCTAAAGCACAGACTTTACAGATGTCTCCATATCTCTTCCAACATTCTACTGTTCCAGCCATGGTATTCTGGGAAATATGTGTATTCGGTCAAAGCCCAAGAAAAGCAGCAAAAAAGCAGCTCAGTTTCTGATTGACTTTTCAGGGGAGCTTCTGAGATATGCTTCCTCCTCAGATGTGCTGGAAGGAACTCCCTAGTTCCCCTAAGTGAGGTTATGTTACTTGGAAAGATAGCCACAAATAGGGCTGTCCTTTAACAAAACCGAATGAAATTTATTTTTGGTTACATTCCAACTCCTCTTTCTGCTCCTATCTTCCTTCTTTTGGTGTCCTCTCCTCCCAAAGGCCCAGAGGCCTCATACTGTCCTTGACTGCCCAGACCTCATATTACATCTCTTCCTTCCCTTCCAATCCCAAAGAATCATGCTCCATTACTATCATTCAAGAGAATTTAACAAACATCGAGTGCCTACTATGTACTGAGTACTGTCCTTGGTGCTGGGACCAAAAAAAATATGTTATACATAGTCTCTGACCACAAAAGCTTAAAATCTATTTGAGGAGATAAGACATAGATTCATAAATATAATCATTATATTTATAAATATTTAAAGACAAACACTTCAGTTACATTTAATTCTTTACTTCTACCATTGCACATATTGTCATAATATTTTGTAAATTTTTTATTCACAATATTCTCTTTCATACACATCTTTTTTTACATTGCCCTACAACTACCCTAATTCAAGCCTTTACTAGCTCATTCCTAAAAAAGATGCAGTTGCTTTTTGGTTCATCTCCCTAATTCCCCTTACTTTCCCAATCCAGGTACATTCATTTCCCTAATTTTTTTTTCATGATGCCATTACCCTATTCAAAACCTTCAATATCTTCCATCACTTAAAAAATAAAAGTACTAGTTAGACCTCAAATTCAGTCTTCTGCCCACTGACCAAAGTTTATTTTTTTTCCTAGCCTAACTTCATACTAATTCCTGGCAGTGAAACATGACAGATAGCCTGCAAGGAAGACTTGAGTTCAAAGTCTACCTCTGACATATTAGAAGTAGTGTGTCTGAGCACTACCATCTCCCACCCCCCAGTACCCTAACAAAGATGTCAAACACATGGCCAAGGGTCAGCACAACTCTTCTGAGTGTGGCTTAAAGAATTTTAAGATGTAATTGGGAAATAATAGAAAAAATAAATAAAAATACAATAAAACATAGATAATATTACATTTTAAAACTAATTCAATATATATATAAGGGGATCCTTATATATAATTTACCACTCCATTTTTATTTGAATTTGATACTACCTCTCTAGGTAATTCTCTAAGATTCTGTGAATTTTCCATAATCATGAAATCACAAGTTCCTATCCCCTTCTTTTCACATACTCAATGTCCCAGACAACTACAACGGGGCTCTTAACTGTTTTTTGCTCCTTAGACCCCTCTGGTAGTCTGGTGAAGCCTTTGAACTCCTTCTCAGGAGAATGTTTTTAAGTAAATAAAGTAAAATACATAATATTATAAAGGAAACAATTAGGTTGAAATTAAGATGTAATTATTTTCATATTCAAGTTCATATACCCCTTGAAATCTATATGAGGACCTTTGCGGACTCTAGGGTTCCCAGGTTCAGAAGCCCTACAGTAAGACTAAGTTGAGCAGAGTGGTTCTACTATATTGATGGAGAAATAATATCTCTTGACACTTAATCCTTATGTCAACTTGAACAAGTTATCCCTCTTTGGCTCACCTTTTCTTGCTCTGTAAAATGTTTAGGGTTGGAGTAGGTAATCTTTCAACTTTAAAATCCCATGAATGAATCTATTTGGGAAGTAGAAGAGAAGACGTGATGTTGGACTTAATATTTCATTAGAAGGAACTTCCAGTGAAGAAAGTTTTTCCATCAACAGAACAACCATTCTATTTAACATAGTCTTAGAGCAGGGGTTCTGAACCTGGGGACCCTGGAGTCTCTCCAAATTCCTTGTATTGATTTCAAAGGGTTTGGGAACTTGAATATGAAAAATAATTACATCAATTTCAAGGTAATTGGTTTCCTTTATAATACTATTTATTTTGTTCACTTAAAAATATTCTCCTAAGAAGGATTCCAAAGGCTTCACTAGATTGCTAGAGGGGCCTAAGGAACAAAAACGGTTAATAACTGCTGTTGTAGTTGTCTGGGACATTGCCCAGGCTCATATAGCCAGTATGTTGCAGAAGTGAGACTTGGACCCAGCACTTCAAGACTGGCTTTCTAATAACAACTTCATATTACATTTCATGAATGTGTAGTAATTTTAAAAATAAAAATAACAACAAAATCCAAAATATCACCTTTTTTTAATAGGCACCAGCAGAAGGGTCCCAGTTGGATAAGAGAAAACAAATCCCCTCTGAGTGCAAATAGGTAAACTTCTTTTTCAATCCCATTTTATTATTGCCAGATACCTATTCTGAATGTACTCATCAGGCAGTTGTTAAGTCTTGACTATCTATTTCCTCCCAAAAGGTTGTAATAGAAATTCTATACTGATTTCTTTTTCCTAACAGGTTTAGCATACAGGCAAGTGCTGAGTACATTTCTGGACCACATGAGACTGAAAGGTTGCCTCACCAACCAGAAAGAAAAGAGGGAATTTAACAGCTGTGGTGACAGATGTTGGCGACAATGATTATTCCATTCTTGTTTGCATTCAGATTTCTCAGTCATTCTCTCTCTCTCTCTCTCTCTCTCTCTCTCTCTCTCTCTCTCTCTCTCCCTCTCCAATTTTGTTCGATGCCTGATTTTTTTCCTGGACTTGGTGGTGAACATGAGCAACAATTCCCACCCCCTCCCACTGTCTCCTCATCCCCACCCCCACCTCCAGTTTTTTTTTTTTAATTCTGTCCATACCCTCTCACATATCCTCCTAGTTCCCACATTCCCTCTCACTCTGCTTCAGTCATTGAAGGATTCTTCGAGGGAAAACTCCATGTTTATTTTGGGGAGGGGAGACACTCCAGATTCAGTTATATCCAAGGCCAGTTTATCTCAGAGATGAGCAAACTTCTGACTGCTAGAGACTTCCATAGAATACCAAAAAGGGGCGTCTTTGTTCCCTGTAAACAGAGTATTTACTTTGATCTGGTAAAATGAATTAATGAAAGGAAATGACACCTTCAGTTTCACTAGGGGTAAGTGGAGGAGGGAGGTGGGAGAGTTTTGTTTTGTTTTTCAAGGCTGAGCAGGAAAGTAGGGGGAGGGAGATCCTGGTAGGGTTTTCTAAAGTCAAGCCCTCTAGGAAACAGACAGATCTTTTCTCGGATTAAAAGTCGCCTCATAATACTGTAAGGTCCATGTATATGCAAGCAGTTCAGAGTTATTACAGGCCTAAAATAGGAAACCATTCACTTGATCTTTTGGTTCAATCCTATTAGGGCCCCCCTGGAGTTCGAGATAGATACCAGCCTGTCATGTCCCTGTTGCTGTGACGACCCTGTCTTTATAGAACAAGAAAGAGAAATGATAGTGATTGGCAGACCTTGCTTGCCCCAGTATGTAACACAAAGGGAGACAAAATGAAGAGGAAGTCAGGCTCTTCTTATAGGTTTGATGCTTCTTAACCCTACACCACCTTCCACCTGGTCAATGTAGTCCTCCGCCCTCAAAGCTTCCAAAGCAAGGAAGAGAACGAAATTTTTGGCCACTACATATGAAGAGCAAAAGTGACTTCTTTCCTCCATAATCATTAATTATTTTTGTTTAAATTGATCAGAAGGCTACAACAGCTTCTTTGATCAACTTCATCTGGAGAGAAAATAGAGGCAGTGGTGGGGGGAAAGGGGGAGGGGGTCCAGATAAAAGGAGTTCCCAGAAAAGGCATGAGTCTGAAGCTGACTGTGTATTGTATGGGAAGCCACTGTTTGCCCGATGTGGAAGGAGAAAAAAATAAAGGCAAGAATCTTGATAAATCCTACCATATGGTGCCAGACTATAACTCCCTGGCTATAAATAATGGCCTCCTTTTTGGGGCTTTCTCTTCCCATTTGTGCGATTTCTGCTAAAGTGGCTGGAACTGATTTCCAGAGACTGTTGTGAAAAGTGCAAAATGTAGTATGTTTTCATTTTCTTTCTTCACTGTCTACGAAAAGGGGAAAAAAGAAACCGGGAGGACTGGAAACAGGGAAGGAACGGGGACAAGCAGGGGACAGGGAGATTCTGCCAAAATACAAAGAAAGTCTTTAGTTAACGGCAAAGATTCTGAAATTGAGCTTAAAAAATGTGCAGAATTGACCTTAGCACCTTAAATGGCAATGATTATATCTGCCAGATTAGAGTGAGGTTAAAAAGGATATCTCTCCTGTCTTCCACATGTCCCATGAACAGACTCCAAAGAAGTAATTGCCATTGGGTAGACCCGGCTGCAGCTTAGACTCCAGTCACCTTAGTTGGTATTTACAAAACAAAAAAAAAAAAGAAAAGAAAAAGAAAAAAAAAATCAGAGATCAGAAGCCAACCCCTTTTTTTACACTGAGAAAGGAGGGCTATATTCCCTTTCTTAATTACAAATAAGGTAACAGATACTGAGTCCTGTGTCTGCACTAGGCATTATTTGGCATGTGTTCTCTCATAGTAATAAAACTGATTGATTTAAAAATACTTTGCTGAGATGATTGTCCAAGAGGAAATTGATACAATTTGGTTTAAAACTTGCTCTCCATCTGCTAAACAAGCCAATCTCAATCAATCTTAGTTAACAACTTTACCGAAAAAGAAATAAAAGCAGAAATCTTCCTCAAACCCCAAGTTGTCAAATATTTAAAATGGTAAAAGTTTTAATATTATTTCTAAGGAAATAGAAAAGTTTGTGCAGAAAAAAGAAAAAGAAAGAGAGGGGGAGGGAGAAGAAGAGGAAGAGAGGAAAGAAAGAAAAAAGAAAAAAGGAAGGAAGCAAGTTTTCTTTCTAAAAAAAATCACTGAAATAGAAAATGTAGATCTGCTCTGTACTTTAACTGAAAAGAAAAGCTGGTCATCCTGAATCCTGACATTATTTGATTTAAAATAAAACTTTTAAAAATCTTTATACATACCATGTTCCTTCCCCCCCCAAAAAAAAATTCAGAATTCTATAAGGGGGAAATATGTCATTAAAATGAAAATTGCTTCATTGTGAGTCACCGCTCCAACACGGCTCTTTTAGAGGAAAACAAAACAATGGTGATGCTTCAAGGGAGGAAAATTTCTCATATTGGGTTTAGAAAAGGTATAAACTATCAGACAGTCCAAGAAAAAAAAAAAACTCTTAGAATAAGTTGTTGAACGAAACCACCTGTCCTTATTGCAAGTTCTTTGGTTTCCCTCCAAAAGAACCATTGCTTTCCCCAAAATAAACGCAAGTAGATATCTCAAAAGTTAAAATATCCCCAGCTTTACAAGAAGTCCCAAAACATTACAAGCTAAGATGTTAAGTGTGGGAAATGGACAGCTTTTTGCCATCCTGTGATAAGTATTGTCATTTCTTTTTTCATCAAGCACAAAAACAATTTTAAGTTAAATTTGCAAGTTATTTTGTGATTTTTAAAAGAAACATGCCAAGGAAAATAAATTACAATAATCAGTAGAAACCCAAGTGAAAATGTAATACACTGACTAATACATAGAGCAAACATTTACCAAATTGATTTTTAAAGGATAAATTTTAGTTAGAAAATAATTGTTAAGTGTAAATTTTAAAACACTTTGCTAAATTCCTGACTAAAATCAGTAACAACCAGAACTCAATAGTCATTGTCTGATGATGCTTCAAATGCAAACCCACATTTTCAATTTGTTGAGAATGTAAATGGATGTGTGCCTTTGCTTATTTTGTTTTTGTATAAACAGCTATCTTTCAGGAACACTTGTTTTTTGAATCGAAGTATTCTAGGAAGTTCTAAAGGTTTAGGAAAGTGCACACCACAAATGCTTGTCTCTACTGATATTACAAAAAAGTTTCTCACTTTAAGTCAAATTTCCCATGCTCTAATAATGCTTTTGCAAATTTGAAAAAGTCAGCAACCAAGTGAAAACGTTTGATGAATGGCTCTGTGCCAGTACATACCACATTACACATACACACACACACACACACACACACACACACACACACAAACACAGACGAGTTTACCCCCAACCCCACATCTTTCCCTTCCCAATACTCCTGGTAATTTTCCTGAATCCTGGAAGTGTCTTGCATATGAAAGTTTAATTTTCATTACAAAAATGGCAACTTGATGTGTGTACACTTACACTAACATTTGTGTGATTATGTTTGTGTGTCTAGGTAAAAATAAAAATGCTTCCCTCATATTTCATAAACAAAAAGTAGTCATACAAATAAATAAAAGGAACTACTAAAATGGCAAGAAATATTTTTCGGTTAGATCCGTTCTTTACTGTTTGTCAGAATGTATAACTGAGGTCATTTGCTAAATGCAGTAACTGTCTAAAGCCATTAGAAACCTCATCCTATTCATTTTCTTGCATTAAGATATTCAAAATTCTGCTTTTCAAATCCTTATAGTGTTTCTCCCTCATTACTTAGCCCCCTCATCAATTGCTTCAGGAAGGAAATAAGTAGACAGATGCTATAATTTATGAGAGGTGTCATTTAAGAGAAAAACGATTAAGATTAAATCTCCTTGTTTATTTATTTATTTTTTATCTTTTCTGTTTGAATTGTACTTCAACAGGGTAGCAAAGGAGAAAAGAAAGCCGTTTTGGTTGGCAGAATCAGTAGTGAATCTGCGCCACCTTCTGGCAGGTCCAAGAATAACGAAAACACCCACTGCTTTTTCGATAAAAGATGTATTATTCTAAGGCACCCCAGCTCACCCCACCCCTTTCTACCAATACCACTCCACCCATCCCCCTTCTTTGGCTGTTTGCCCAATTGTATCCAAACACCACCTTGCTTTACCGGGCACTTGTAGGACATTTCTCTGAGCCTGGTTTTTCTTGGGTATTTTGAACCTAGAAACATTTTCTTTATCGAGTCCTCCAAACAGCACACAAAATTCCTAACTGGGAGCTGCATATTAATTTGCTGAAGCTAAGTCTCTGGCAGAAGAAAAGAGCCTCTAGAATAGTCATTCCTTATTATATTTTGGCTTTCCTCCGCAGAGCACTTTAAAACAAATAGGAGAGTGACTGGACTATCAGAGAAACAAACGCTTCTCTTTCTTGGGTTCATAAAAACCTCATTACCCACAATTAATCATAATGACATGCTGTATTCAGGGTTTTTGCTAGGACCTGGCTAGGAGAAAGGATGGAGCTTCCCATAGATTTTAATCCTGCCTGCAATGTGAATTTCGGGGTGCAAAGCTAGTTAGCCCCATTCTATGGGATTTCCACTTTTTTTCTCCCAGAAATGCTTGTCAGCACTAAGGCACAGTGGATTTTCTATGGCTTCCAACAGATGAGCAGCTCAAATTTAGTGACCCAGATATAAGCTGGTCAGAAGATTACTGATGCTCTTTCATTAATTCCAAGCAGAATACTAACATCATCCCAATATGACTTTATATTCAGTGAGAGAGGGGAAAAAATGGTTTTGTTGCCTATGCTAGTTCCTTGTGTTCAAGCAGGGTAGGAAATTGAGTTTAAGCCCCCTGATGTGACCTTACACAAGTCATTTCCCTCCTCTTAGCTTCTATTTCCAAATCTATAAAATAGAAATAATTATACTTGTACAAAACATCTCATGAAGTACTACAGGAAAAGGTCCTGTGAGCTATCTTGAAAAAGAGGTCATTATCCATATAAGCTCCTCTGAATACCTTGTTTAAAATTCTGATATCATGATGGGGAAATTGCTTTACTAACAAATTTGCTAGATGATTTGTTTAATTCATTGGATTAAGAGATGAAATTAACTCAGAAGATTGGCTAGTCTAAACTCTCATATTTTATTGATGTGACCTGGAAAGGAAGTGACTTCCCCAACATCACAAAGATATGCAGCAGAGTCAGAATTTGAATCCAGGTCCTCTGGTGTCAGATGCCAATATTATTATTGGACACCATACTGCCATCTCCTGTTAATCACTTCAGATTGTATATAGGGGGAGGAGAAAACTAAGATACCCATCTCTATGCTATCAAAGGAAAATGAGATAGCACTGAAAAATTCAGTCCTTTCTGTTCACTGTGGCTCATGGAATCAGCAGGGCAGCATTACAGGGACCCAGGAGCGGCTATTTGGCAACTTACTCAATGTGAAGGGGACCCTTAGCAAATCAGGCTGACAGTTGTTCACTCCTGGTCTGAATTACCATCAACCTAATCAAAAAGCCTTTGCTAAGCATTCTGGAATGCAGAAAAAAGAACCCTGGGCCGAGAGTCAAAAAACATGGATTCTACTATTGGTCCTGCCACTAACTAGCTGGGTGACGTGAGAGTAATCATTTCAGATCTCTGGATCTCTGTTTCCTCAGCTGCAAAATATTAGACTAGCTCAAGGATTCTGAAACTTTTTTGTGTTGTGAACCCCTTTGTGAATCTAATGAAGACCTCTCAGATTGGACCCCTTTCTCAGACTGGTAAAGCCTATGACCCCCTTTTTAGAATAATATTTTTAAATAGATAAGATATAATATGTAAGATTACAAAGGAAATTAATTATACTGAAATAAAGTTATCAAAACTAATTTTTTAAGTTCTTCAGTCTCAGGTTAAGAACACCTGGGCAGGCTGATATCTCAGTTTCCTTCTAGCTGTAAATTGTATGATTGGTTCTATATCTTTGTATATTATATAATATTGGATAAAGCACAGCAACAACTACCAACTTTTGGCACTTATCCTCCTATAGCTTAAAAACCCAAGGAGATATCAATCCAAAGATAAAATGATCAGTTTTTTCAGTTAGTTCTAATGTTTTCTCTGTCAGATGAGTAAATGGACAGAAATGCTTTGTACATACTTTTCACTCCAGAAACTTTGGATCCACCTGAAGTATAATGCCTCCTCTCACCTGTCTTCTCTCCTTCTTTGTTTCTTCTTCTTTCTTTCCTTTCTCCTCACCACTTTTTTCTTCTCTCCTCTCTCTATTCCACCGATAATGGAAGCTTGAAAGCTTTAATATGCCCCTCTTTTAAGGGCTCACTGTACTGGTATTGAACTTATGGCAGACAGTAGATCAATTTCAACACTAAGACAATTCTGAATTCACAGATTTGCCTGATCCATCAGACTCAGACTCCCCAGAAGATAGGACTACAAGTGTGTGCCATCATAAAGCAAAAGTGGAAAATTTCTCAAGTCTATCTACTCTACCAAAAACCATTTATCAGATGATGATTGGGGAAAAGAAGCAGTAGGGAGGTTCATAGACAGTTAGGCAACATATTAGGAAAGTGAAGATGAAGATACATTCCCCCTCCCAGATGCAGGAAGCTAGATCTCTCTGAGGATGGAATGATCATGACCCCAAAATATTGATACAGCAGTCCCCAAACCCCTTTCCTTCTGACCTTCTACTTCTAGAGTTTGGGGGCAGGACATTGATATGAATGGAGACAGAGGCCCCTTTCTCTTTGGAAGAATCTTCTTGTAACCTAAGCACTACAGAGTTCCAGGTGGTCCTAGGATAGATTTGGGGAATCCCCTAAGCTTAAATGGAAAAATAATTACATCTTTATTTTCACTAACAACTGAAACTTAGCTTTTCCTTTGATTAAAAATTTCAGCAACAAACTGACAACAAATATTATTTTAACAATAACAATAACAAATAGTAGTAGTAGTATCAGTAGTACCCATGATTTTGTCACCAATAAAAGTCAACAGATATTTTCAAATCACAATTCCAATGTTGCAGATATCTTGAGATATTGCTTATGTTCATTACAGGATTGCTTGGCATGGTGTGCCCTTATCAGAGAAGATGCTGTGCTCTATGAACAAAGCAGAATTGAATTAGCTCAGAAGAAACTCAAGATGCACAGTTAGGGAAACATTCACATGTTCATAGGGACTATTTGTATCCAACCTGTTGCAGAGCATTCCGAGACAGTATCGGTCGAATCAGCCACAGTCAGATACACTGTAGCTCGACTCTAACATAGTGAATGTCATTTTGGATCTCTCCCAGAATGAAGAACAACAAGCAACTAACTTTAAAATTACTGTGGTTATTAAACCTATCAGTAGATATATTATTGTATCAAAATTTTTATATCATTTTGATAAATTATTTCACAAACCAATTGATATTTGAATATAATTGATTTCTATTATAATCCTCTGTATTTTATTTTGTACATTTAAAAACATTATTCTGAAAATGGATCCATAGGTTTCATCAAACTGCCAAGGAGTTCATTGACACAAAAAGTTAAGAACCCCTTAATTTTATAGATGAAACCCAAAAAGATTTAATTTGTCCAAGGATATACAATAAGTTAATGAATGAACTAGGATTAGAACACAGGTTTCTCAACACCTAATACTTTGAATCTAGAAGAAAAGGAAATAAGCATTTTTTTAATAGGCAAAATTTGATTTTGACATTCTCCCATCTCTTTTTATCACCTTCTCCCACTTCTTGGTGGTTCCCCTCCTCAAATGCCCAGACATCCACTTACCTCATGGTATCTTCTGAATCTCTATTGTTCTTCATTATAGTGCCCCCATCCAGGTTTTCCTTATCCCATCCATGCCCTATAGTCCAAAATTATCTCCTCTCTCCTCCCTTCATTACAACTTTTTTTTTCTATGAAATTCCCACTAGGTGTTAATAGGAAAACAATCAACTGAGCTAATTCATTTTAAGGTACAAATAATTTATCTTCTCCCTTTTTATCATTAGTTTGGGGTATTTAAAGTTTAAAATAGGAGTTTATTAACCTAGATGGATTGCTAATTAGTAGAATTTGAGGCAATATTAAGTAATTTATTTGTAGGTTCATAAATCTATAATATTCATGTCATAGATCACTTTTATAACATTTTATGGTTTATATCTTTAGTCAAATTCTACTCTGAAGTCTTACTATGGTTGAATGGTGGCCTAGCTTCTTAAAAGTTATGCCAGCAAAGTATAAGCTTTACCAGGTCCTACCAACTATAGCCCCATATTATAATAATTAGCTCATTTTCAGCAAACAAACAATATAATGGCCCTAAAGATCATTGTATTTTCTTCTGCTTTATGAAATGTATTTTCAATGAAAAATTGGGGCTCCAGTACAAAATAGTTCTGAGTCCTAGTTAGGAAAAGTGCCCAATGTTTATAAAGAAATTGGGTTTCCTACTGGGATACTAATACATTGTTGGTGGAACTGTGAACGGATCCAACCATTCTGGAGAGCAATTTGGAGCTATGCTCAAAAACTTATCAAACTGTGCATACCCTTTGACCCAGCAGTGTTTCTATTGGGCCTATATCCCAAAGAGATCTTAGAGGAGGGAAAGGGACCCACATGTGCAAGAATGTTTGTGGCAGCCCTTTTTGTAGTGGCTAGAAACTGGAAACTGAAGGGATGCCCATCAATTGGAGAGTGGCTGAATAAATTATGGTATATGAATGTTATGGAATATTATTGCTCTGTAAGAAATGACCAGCAGGACAATTTCAGAGAGGCCCGGAGAGACTTGTAGGAACTGATGCTGAGTGAAATGAGCAGAACCAGGAGATCATTATACATAGCAACAACAATATTACGTGATGATCAATTCTGATGGACATGGCTCTCTGCAACAAAGAATTGTCTCAAACCAGTTCCAATTGTTCACTGAAGAAGACCATATACACCCAGAGAGAGGGATATGAAATATGGACCACACCGTAACATTTTCATGCTCTCTATTGAGGTTTGCTTGCACTCTGTTTCCTTTCTCTGATTTTCTTTTTTTTTTTTTTCTTGTAGATAGGATTTTTCTTGCACAACTTGTCAAGTATTTCAACATTATTAACATGTAGTGGACTTCCTGCCATCTAGGGGAGGGGAGGGGACTGGGGATAAAATTTGTAATGGAAAGCTTTGTAAAGATCAATGCTGGGGAACTACCCATACATATGTAATACAAATAAAAAGCTTTAATAAAAAAAAAGAAAAAAAAAGAAATTGGGTTTCCTGACTATTTTTACAGTCTAATTAACCCCTAGCTTTTCTATGGCTTATGCAAAATTCAGTTCTCTAGAAACTTATGGGTTACAAGGCAAATTATATTATAGTATATGTGGACAAATAGAAATTGGAGGGGATGTTGGGGAAATAGTCACCCTTTTCTAAAGACTTACCTCAATCTGGAGTTTTCTTCCACAATGTCCAAAGATCCCAGGATTTTCCTTGATATCCCTCTTTTCAGGCACATTTCAGTCTTTTCTTTGTTCCATGCTTGTTCTAACTACTTGAACCAGAATTTCTTTTATACTGACTCAGCTTTTCCCTTTCATTCAAAATGTTTAGAATATGACTCAGACAATCACATATTGGCTTTGATTGATTCAAGGAGTTATACAGGCCCTATACACAATTAGTTCTGATTCATTTGGTCCAAAAAAAACAAAAAACAAAACAAAACAAAAAACCCAACCCCAAACCTTGTTTGCAGCTTCTCAAGGCATCAGAGTCAAATTAGGAGATTTTTAACCTCATTTTACACAAATTAGAAAGGCTTCAAGCATAGGCGTGAATGACACTATATGTTTTCCAGGGAACAGCTTGGAAAGTCCAGAGAAGCTCAGCACCAGAAGGCTGTTTACTAGACAATGAATTTTTTTTGGCTATAGCAATTCATTAAACTACTTATTAGGACAAGCATTTGATCTGTATTTATTTAAGGATTGTCCAAATTGATAAAATCATATCCTGAAAAGACTGAAACAAGAATAAGTATGGTTTATGAAATGTTTTCCTTACAAAAACCCTGTGAAAAAAAGAATCTCATTTCTATGCAGATATTTTATCTGATAGCCTCATTTTACATATAGAGAAACTGAAGGCCAGAGATGTGAAATAATTTGCCCACTGTCACATGGTGAATTATTGATAAAATTGAAACTAAAGGGGCTCAGAACCTTATGGTTTTAGTGTGAGAGAAAAAAATAAGATGATCTGGTAGCTTATATTTCCCTGCATGACTGATTTAAGAATCTCCAGAAGGGTCTCAGAGCATTTTATAATCTCCATTCAGACTCCTTCCTCCTTGCAACTGACCTAAGTCAGATAATTTCAGTGATGGTCTTTTGACTAGCTCTTAATAGCCAGTTGAATCTCTTTAGTTTGGGAACAATTGACTCACTAGGTATTTTTGGTCTCCCATCTCTTTTCTCCTGATTATTCTTCAGGGTAATTATACGCAAACCCTTCTTTGAAAACAAATCCTAAAAAAAAAAAAAAAAAAAGACTTCACTAATTCCATTTGCACTCTGGAAATTCTATCCCATTCCACTCCCAAGCATCAAGTACCTGCCTTCAGGGAAGTAAAAATGGATCACGGAAATTGAGGTATCAGCAAAACTGGTGTTTATTCAGGCTACTAAGTAAACTCTGTTCTTTAATATTCAGGTTTCTTAGATTCTTTTTCATATGGTAAGGTCATCTGTTTGAAATTTGAAATAATTTAAGGACATATTGGTCAGTTTGTTCCCAAATCAGTCAACTTGATGAAAAGAAGAAAGAAAAAATTTTCAAGATCATTGTAGGACTAGACTGAACAAATGTTTACTCTTTTAACATAATTACTTCAGAAGTTCTGGACAGAAACCTCATGGGGCAGGCAGAATTGGCAAAGACAGACACGAAAACTATTAAGATTAAATTTAAATGAAAACTGTGAAAGGAAAATGCTCAGTTTCAGACTTTTCCTATTCAATGTCAGCTATCCAGTTAGGAACTAAAAAATTCAGTCTAGCATCTGGCCTTGTTTAGAAGATATCAAACGTCCAGAAGTGTGATGACAATTTCCCACTTTTCATCCAAATGTATGTTTTTAAGCCACATCATGTCAGGTCAGTCAAAAGAATTCGTGATGTAGAGTAGGATTAAGTTAAAAAACATAATTTTAAATAGTTTGGATAATTCAAAGTTGACCAGTCTACAATGATTTATTTATTAGTTCTTCAATGAGAATTTATTAAGAATTTACTTTTATTGGGGCAGCTAGGTGGCACAGTGGATAGAGCACTAGCCCTGAAATCAGGAGGACCTAAATTCAAATCTGGTCACAGACACGTAACATTCCCTAGCTGTGTGACCCTGGGCAAGTCACTTAACCTCAATTGCCTCAGCAAAAAGAAAAAAAAAGAATTTACTATTGTTAAGAAGAACTAAAGATATTTGGGACATTTCCTTAACCCATTAAGGTTGGCATCATGGAGGACATCTGTGTCCTTTCTCAAAGACCCTTTGGTAAAATAAGTAGGAATGGACTTATTTTACCACTTTTTCCCTCTTTTCCCCAGTATGACAACCTTTTCCCCTCTAGTTCTCTTTTTCATATTATGAAATTAATATCTAGTTAATTATATCCCCAAACTTTAAGTATCCCCCTAGTAAAAATAAAGTTCTCAAGAGTCCTTTCCTTTTTACCTTTTTATGCATCTCTTGAGTTCTGTGTTTGGGTGTCGAATTTTTTGTTGAGATCTGGTCTTTTCATTAGAAATAGGTGAAATTCACCTATATCATTGAATGATCATCTTCTTCCCTGGAGGATAATGCTCATTCTAGCTGGATAGGTTATTCTTGGCTGTGATCCAAGTTCCTTTGCCCTTCAGAATATCTGGTTCCAGGCCCTTCGATCCTTCAGTGTGGAGGCTGACAGATCCTGTGTGATTCTAATTATTGATCCTCGGTATTTGAATTGTTTCTTTCTAGCTGCTAGCAGAATCTGTTCCTTGGTGCTATAGTCCTGAAATTTAGCCACGATATTCCTTGGGGTCTTAATTTTGGGGTCTCTTTCAGGAGGTGATCGGTGAATTCTTTCAATGGTGATTTTGCCCTTTGATTCTACAATCTCAGGGCAGTTTTCTTTCAGGATTTCCTGGAAGATAGTGTTTAGATTCTTTTTTTCATAATGGCTTTCAGGAAGTCCAATAATCCTTAGATTGTCTCTCCTAGATCTATTTTCCAAGTCAGTTGTTTTTCCTAGGAGATATTTCATATTTTCTTCTAATTTTTCATTTTTTTGTTTTTGTTTGACTGATTCTTGACGTCTTATTGAGTCATTCACTTGCATTTGTTCAATTCTCATTTTTAAAGTGTTGTTTTCTTCAGTTACCTTTTTAAGCTCCTTTTGTAACTGGCCAATTTGTTCATTGCACTCTTTTTCCACTTCACTAATTTTATTTTTCAATAAATTGGTGTCTTTTTCATATCTCTTCTGCAGGGCATCATATCCTTCTTGCAAGATATTGTATCCTTCTTGCACTGATTTCAGTTTATTTTCCCATTTATCCTCCAGCTCTCTTTTGAGGTTCTTTATGCAATCTTCCAGAAAGGCCTTTTGAAAAAGTGACCAGTGATGGTCTTTAATACCTTCATCTGGTATTTTATTTAAAGTAACCTCAGCATCTGGGGTCAACGCTTCTTTGCCTTGATAAAAGCTGTCTATGGTGAGAGCTCTCTTTTGCTTTTTCATTTTTTTTTAGACACCGTGGATATCTCTTTAAGGTAGGGAAAAAAAAAAAACAGCGGCTGAAAAGCTTTGCCCTGGGGCACTTCCTCGAGTTGACTTAAGGTGCTGGGCCGGTGGGGGCTAGGACTAAGTCTGAATTACTCCTTAAACAAGGCAAGTCTGCCAGAACACCTGCCCCCAATCAGGGCAGAGTGTCCCGAGTGCCTCAGATAAACTCCAGGTGTTTGGAATTTGGAGTTTGGAGTTTGGAATTTCTGCTACGATGAGCTGAGCTGAGTCCCACCCTCACTTCCGGCCTATACAGGAGTCGTCTATTTATCTCTCTGTCCGAGTCAAACTAATCTGATATGAAGTTATCCAGAGAGCAGTGTCCAAATATTTCTGAGTTCGTTGACTTGAAGATCAGTTCAGAGGCTTATTTTATTGTTGATTTGAGAGAAGATCGGAGGAGAGGCAGAAAGTCACCTTTTCACTCCGCCATCTTGGCCGCCATTTGAATTTTTAAAGGAAGTAATGTAACACAGTCAGACCTACACTTTAGGAAAAAACACCTTTGACAGCCAAGTTAAGGAGGAATGAAATGGAAGGAGATTTGATCTCCTTCCTTGATTAAGGAAGAGACTATACTTGATCCTTCACTGTTTTCTCAGAGTTTCCCAATCCTACTAATTAGAGATTTCAACATTAAGAAGCATCTAAATCTGAGTTAGTGGAAATATTGTCTTGATAATCTCTCTGAACTTCAGTTTCTTCATGTATGAAATGGGAATACTATTACTTATACTATGAATGTAGTATTCATGGGAAGAGAGTGGGCATACTTATAGAAACCTAGCATGAAAGCTGAAGTGGGAAAATCCATATTCTCAGGGCAAGTCACAACTCTGGACTACAGTCCTTGCTGTTACTAGCCATCTCAAAATGGCATGAAAATAAACTTGGACAGTGGTACTTGTCTGTACCAAGGGGATCCCCATATGGGCTATGAGCAACAGTTAGGGGAAAACATCCTGTTGCCTGCCTAGAGGAATCCTGGAAGATATAGATGATTCCTATCCTCTCCAGGGCTAGCTAATGGTATAATGGATAAAATATTGACCTTAGAGTTAGGAAAACTCATTTACATGAATTCAAATTTGACCTCAGATATGTGACCCTGGGCAAGTCACTTGACTCTGCCTCAGTTTCCTCATCTGTAAAATGAGTTAGAGAAAGAAATGGCAAACTATTCTATTATCTTTGCCAAGAAAATATCAAAAGGACTCAGGAAGTATTGTACATGACTGAAACAGCTAAAGAATAAATAATATCCTCTCCATAGAGTACCTCTAAGATAAATTCCAGTGCTACAAGTTCAAGAAACAAATTCTTCCACCCCACATTTTTTTCAAAGGAATTTCTTCCCCATTCTGAAACCTCCAAAGTTGAAAAACAATTTGGATATAGTTTTCATTTTAAATCTCATAGTTTGCTGCTCGAAATGCCAAATACTATTGCAAACCTTCAAAAAGTCAGAAGCACTAGAATAGAGAATTATAGAACCATAGAGCTTAGAGGCATCTCAAGAGAACACCTGGCCCAATCTCTTGCCTTTAGTATAAAAACTTAAAAACCAGAAACCCTTGTCTATTACCCTAACCCACTTAAGGAAAAGCATTAAGTCATTTTTCTGCTTCACTGGAAAACAAGATTCAGTTTTTACACTGTGATCTTCATTAAAGACTTTCATGGAGGGATTAAGAAAATCAGAACATAATTCTCTCTCTCTTTTTTTTTTTTTGCTTTTTGCTGAGGCAATTGGGGTTAAGTGACTTGCCCAGGGTCACACAGGTAGGGAATGTTAAGTGTCTGACACCAGATTTGAACTCAGGTCCTCCTGACTTCAGGGCTGGTGTTCTATCCACTGCGCCACCTAGCTGCCCCAGAACATAATTCTCAACACAAAAACACAGCATTTTTATCTGGAAGCAACCCTCATCTACTCCAGCCTCTCATTTCATAAATAAGGGAATTGAGGATCCTAGGCAGAAACCAAATCAAACCAGCTTTTAAGTACCAACTGCTAAATTTTCAGTTTGGACATTTAAACCTCAGCAATCAAATGCTAAAATTCATGGTTTGACTTATTGTTTTATTGATTTTAGACTTAAAATATGATAGAGAAAAAGTTAATAATGCAGATTAAACTTAAATGTGTGTCCTAAGTACATACTTTAGTTTACATAGCAAGTTGCTAAATATTTGCCAGCATATCCTTGCTCTTGAGAGATACCCATAGCATATAGGCTTTAAGAGGCAGAGCTAGGATTTGAAAGCAGATATTTTGATTCTAAATACAGAGTTCTTTGCACTTAACCAGGTTTTCTCAATAACACATTCCCAATGTTTCTTAATTTAGTGCCTTCCCTCTCTTAATTATTTCCTATTTATCCTGTATATAGCTTATTTACACATTTTTGTTTCCTTGTTGCCTCCTCATTAGACTGAGAGCTCCTTAAGGGTGAGAATTGTCTTTTTGCCTCTTTATATATCCCCTAAACTTAACACAATGCTTGGCATGTAGTAGGAACCTAATCAATATTTGGGGGGGGGTTGCACAAGCATATTTAAATTATTTTAAAAAATATTTCTCCAAGTCAAGTACAAACAATTTTTAATATAAGTTTTTTTTAAATTTTGAGTTACAAATTTTCTCCTTTGTTCCCCTCACCCTTCATTAAGAAAGCAAGCAAATTGATGTGGATTATATACATTTAACAAGTATTTAAGTGCTTACTATGTTCCAGACACTATAATGAGTTCTGGAAATATAATGAAAGGAAAAAAAAACCCTACCCTTGACTTCAAAAAATTCTCAAACAAAAGAACTTTCCAGCTCTAAGATTAATTTAGAACTGACTTTACAATAACAATGTGGGCTTGCACACCCACACCTTCTTGAAGCCAGGTATGAGCCACACTATGCATTTGTGAAACTACTGACTAGAGTCAAGAGTGTAGAGTGTAGTACTCCATTCTAAGTCAAGAGTGATCTTAGAATGGAGTAAAACTATGTCCATTTAACCTTGACCTAGAAAGTACCAAACTGCTCACCAAGAAAGGTAGTCAACAAGAAACAAATACTTATTGATAGTGATAAACAATATATACAATTCCCTGGCAAATGCATCAGTATCTTAGGGCATAGTGGTCAAAGGGGCAAACAACTTAATTTTTGCTGCCATGTACTTGAATGGCTGCCATGGTAGAAGCTGTAAAGGAGGCAGTATGGTATAACAGAAATGACATGGTATAGAGAATCACAGTTTTTGTTCTGGTTCTGGTCTTGTCAATAACTTGTTGTGTAACTTTGAACAAGTTAATTTCCTTCTCTTGGTTTCAGATTTTTGTTATTTTTTAATCCATAAAATGAAGGTGTTGGGCTAGAATAATGCCTGAGTTTTCTTATAGCTTTAGCATTTCAAGCTGAAGTGGGGAAATCCATATGCTCAGGCAACTCACAACTCTTGACTAGTCAATATATGTGTGTATGTGTGTGTGTTTATATGTATGTGTCTGTCATAAACTTTTACTTATCTGAATATATTTGTATATATTATATACCCTTCCTATTTCCTCCTCCCATTCAGAAGTATGTAAAACGCCTTAAGAATAGAAACTGATTCTTTTTTTAATTTTTTATTTCCAGGTGCCTAGTAGAGTATCTTTCACATAGTAGGCAATCAAAATGTGTTTGTTGAATTGAATTCAAGAAATTATAATATTCTTATCACATTCTCAGTATAACGGACAGAAAATGTCTAGAATATTGGCACATCACTCTAAAGAAGACAGAGGCAGAGAGAGACAGAAAGACAGACACAGAGAGAGAGACAGAGAGACAGAAATTTAGATAATACAGTAGAAAAAAACTATGCTTTGTATTACTATTATACTCTTAATTAGTATTGTTTTTAAACTGAATTCAAAGCTCCATAAAGGTAGGTATTTATAGCTTAAAGTTTTCCTGTAATCCCTGGTATTTAGTGCAGTAGGCCCTCAATATATCTTTGTTGGATGAATGATGGATTCCTACAAGCATCCTTCCTGGATGACTTGGTACATCTGTCTATGGAAGCCAGAGCAACAGCAGCTGATGTGTTCTTGTAAGCTTTTTGCAGATAGGGTTTGAAGATGTCAATATCCTTGTATGTATGACTTTATCACTGATGGAAGGCAGCTACTCCAGCTGGAACCTTCATTTTGCTAAGCAACAAACCATCCATCTCTTGTTCTATGAAGAGCCCAATTTCCCACCCTCCAACTCTCTCAGACCTCCCTACGGGTTAACAAACATTAAACAGCCTAATGACTTATGTACAGAAGTAGAATAGAACATAGAATTTTTTTTCTCCAAAAGGAAATCAATTTTCTGTAGATAGATTGTGAGTTCTTTGAGGGCAGGGAATATATTTTGTCCCTTTTTGTATTCTCAGCACTTTGCCCACAGCTCCTATTTTAATAGTTTAATAAAAGATGATGATTGGTTGTTTCTATAACTAATTCTATAATCAACAGCATCTGGTTTGATAGCTATGAAGCTTGCTTATTTTATTCTGGTATGTGTGGTGTAATATTTGAGGAAAGACAGAGAATAAAGACAAAGGACTTTAATTCAATTTATCAACAAATTTATTTAGCTGCAATATTAAGCCCAATTAGTGGGGAGATTACATAGTGGTTAGAGCTCTATGCTTGTAATTGGGAAGATTCATCTTCATGAGTTCAAATCTGATCTCAGACACTTACTAGCTATTACCCTGGGCAAGTCACTTAACCCAATTCCTCATCAGTAAAGTGAACAGGAGAGGTAAATGACAAACCATCCCAATATCTCTGCCAAAAATAGTTTAAATGGGGTCAGAAGAGTTGGATACAACTGAAATGATTAAAAAATAAGTATTTTCTGATACTGGCCTTATCTGATGATCTGTGGAGAATATAAATATAGGGTAAAACATATCTTCTGTTACAAAGACTTCATAATTTTGATTGGACTTGACAATCAAGGCATGGGTAAGACCTAGCTTAATGAATGGGCTTCTTTATTGTGTCATGTATAAGTCAAAAACACCAAGTGTAATGCTCCCTCCCATTCCAAAGAACCAAACCAAAGATGGAGTGAACCATGAGCAATTCAATCTGTCATAGAATAATAGGATCATAGATTTAAAGCTAGCCTTAAAGGTCACTTAGTCCAACTTCTTCAGTTTACAGTTTGATAAATTTAGATTGTAAGCGATTAACTTATGACTAGCCCAAGGTCATATAGGAGGTAAGTAACAAAGCCTAAATTTGAACCTTAGCCTCTGGTTTCAAATGCAATACATTTCACAGCACTATGTTGCCTCCTAATTAAAGAGAAAAATCACTATCATCAAATATGATGTATTATTGGTGTGTAATCTCAGAAAGGTTCCTTTACCTCTCCAGTTTCAATTTTCTCATTTAAAAAAATAGATAGCTTCCATGTTGTTTTCTAAGTCCTAAACTCTATAATTCTTTTACTTTAATTTTAATGGAAGTATGAAAGAATGGAAGCATGTTCTCCCTATGTCTGTCACACCTAAAATTTACTAGTACGATTTCTAAATTGTTCTCTAAAAAAGCATCTATGTAGGAGTAATGTGCTCAGAAAAATTGTGATTCCCTCATCAGGACTTTTCAGGATACACTGTACTCCCAAAGGCTTATCCAAATTACCTGTCCTTTGTTCCACTCTAGCCAATTCCTGCTATAGTATTTTCTGGTATTTAAATTTTAGCTGTATCACCATGGCAGTGACAATGTGAGAGATCTATTAAAGATTTTGAGAACTATGTGTGTATCTAGCTGAAATATGTAATAGAAATTGAATGTCTCTATATGTGGTAGAAATGGAATACTCATTGCCCAAATAAGGCAACAACAACAACAACAACAAATATACCAAAAAGGTGCCTGGGGAAAAGGCATAGAGATTTTAGATTTTCTTAATTGACAATAAAAAGCAAAAGTCAAAAAGTTATTCTGATATAATGAGTCAAAGAAGTGAAAGTTGAATTAACAAAGAAGTTGAATGAACAATTCAACATTAATCAAAAGCTTTATTACATTGGCTTGAAAATAAGGAAATCTGAGGAGAGAACCTCCAAAAATAAGATGATATAGAAAATTTGAGGACCCCCAAAGCCCAACACAATGAAAACACAAGTTGGATGAAATAAAAAATGAAAGTTTGTGCACAGTTAAAATGATGAATGACAGAACAGTTATATCAAGGGAGTGACTGAAAACTCTAGTTTCTCTAAAAAACTAAAATGAATTAGGCTTGCATTGATCCATTATTTTTGGTGCAAATGCTGCACATTAATTACTAGCAAAACACTTTACCAGCCTCCTTTCAGATGCAAGTCGAATATAAACCTAAGTTTTCCTAACAGAAGGCAATATCTATCATCAAAAGATGAAAATACCAGGAACCTTTTCACATGTGGGTCTATTATGTTTCTGTACCTTATACAAAGCATTCACAGCTGGAATTACAAAAAAACCCTCAAAAAACCAACTATAAATACTTATAAGAAAACAATATGCTAGCTGAAGAATTAAAAATCTATGCCAAAAAGACCCAGGGGTAAAGAACATACTTGCTTCTGATTCGGAAATTAATAAACAAATTTTGCCAAAGTCCCAAAACACTTACACTTTCTTTACAGTTATTATAATGCCTTTTGACTCAGTTCTGTATTCATAGTTTATTCATGTATTACCAATATGTAAAAAAGACCAAAGTATAATGAGAACCCTAGAGTATTTGAAGTCCACATGGAAAACTTCATGATTTAAAACACAATAATGTCAAAAAATTCATATAAAACATGGCCTTTTTTCCAGGGAGACACTTTAATCCAATTATAGTTCTGCCTAACCCTAAAACCATTCTTATCTTTCTCAACAAAAATAGTATGGCTTCCAAGTTAAACAGGGATTTAGATCAAAATATTATTAATCATTTGAGATATATGGATGACACCATTCTATGAGTCCACCAAAGAACACATTAAACATTTTTTTATGAAGTCTTTCTCCAATAATATCAGAATGTCATTTGAATTTGATAAATATAATAATATATATGAAAGAAAGTTAGAAACTGGAGGCTCCAAACTTGAATACAGAAGTCACATTGGACAATGGATGAAGGTGAATCTATAAACATCTAGCTCTCCTCTAATTCAGACATATAATAAAAATGTCAAGGAGAAAATTGTGGCCAGATATGTTAAAAGACTTCCTGGCATCTAGAAATCAATTTTGAATAAAAAGAAAATGTTTAAAACAACTAATGCCTGTACAATATTAATCTTAGCATATACATTTAAAACTTTAAAATTGACATAACTTTTGGAAATTATTCTCACAAAAAGCTATGCAATATTAATGAAACATAGGACCCATTACCCTGAGACACCTATAAAAATTTCCTTACAGTCAAAAGAAGATTGCCTGATATTCTTAATAGAAAATATGAAAAACAGGCCAAAACTTAACAGAAATACTTTTGGATTAAGTAGACAACATTTCCCTGAATGACAATAAAGGAAAGTAATGGCTGTAGGATTCTTTGAATGTAAGTTAAATAGCTCACCACTTTATGGAGTCTATGAAACAGCAAAAAGCTCCAATAATAGAATCACAAGATCAATCTGTGAAAACTCAAGAATAAAGTATCTAATAGGTACCACCATATTAAATACTTATGATCTACAAGCTATAGAAGTAAAAGAGTTTTCATATATAAAAAACTAGCAGAGGAAATTAAAATTATGCAAAAACAGGATAGAATGTATATAAGAAACAGCTAAATGTAATAGTCAAGAGTCTATCAATATATGCAGCAGGAGAACAAGGAAGAAGATACATGTCCATCTTAAGGAATCCTTTTTTATATGTGTTAATGCTTGTGCTTTTAGAAAGCTCTCTGCAAAGAGAGTTTTTAATTCATATTGATTGTTTCCAGTACATTTTTATTTTTCATAATTTATCTAAACTTTTAATATCCAATCTTTAGTCCCCCCCAAAATATCCTTTACAAATGATAGGGCTGCATGTTTCTGTGAATTATTCAGAGGTGAAGTGCAAACATTGCATCCTTGATTTCAAAATCTTAAAACTCTGAGATTGTTATAAAAATTGGCCACTGATAGAGACCTACACAAATACTTTGAACAATCTTAAGATCTTGTTTACATAAGCAAAAGGAATGTAAAATAGTAAAGATGTCTAGCAAACCATGTGTATTTCAAAGGATTGTGCAGAGATATAAGATACATGTCATTGAGAAGAAACTGTTGCTTGTACAAAAGTCCCAAAGGAAATTATCAACTAGTTTATCAAGCTACCTAATTTTCAATTCAAATAATACAGGCCCTTTGGTCCTGGGAGTCTTATGTCCAGGAGCTGCTTCTCAATGTTGACTCTGAGAAATTGAAGAGAAATGATTAATTTTTTTGGTTAGTGATAACTCAAAGAAACAGTAATCTGAACAATTCACTTAGCTTATTCTGTGTCTACCCAGTACCTACTTCAGAGGCTTGTTGTGAAGATAAAATGAGATAACATTTAATAAAGTGTTTTGCAAACTTTAGAGCACTATGTAAATTCTAGTTATTATTTTTGTTGGTTTTATTATCATCCCTGCTATCCTGTTCACTACTGTAGTTTTATCAAGAAAGCTTTCAGCAATCCTACAAAGGAAGAACTTACACTTTAACACATTTATTAAAGAAAGTAATTACTTTATCCACTCATACAAAAGTGTATAGGATATTAAATATAAAAGAATGATAGTATTAGTGACTTAGCCTAGCATCATTTTTATATGAACTCCCTCAGTTAAGATGAGAACAAGATCAATGTAAAATTTCAGAAAGGTTATATTTTTAAATCCCAGGCTTATTGACCAATGTAGATTATAAAAGGAAGCCATTGTATGCATGCATGAAAATGACCTCAGGTTCTTGAAAGCTATGCCAGGGTACTGTAAGGTCAGGAAGGAACTCCTGAATTGGAGAGGTTTAAGGTATGGACTTTGTGACAGGTATAACTGCAGAGTATTCATGTGTTTAGCTTTTGTAGAAAATCTACATAGAGGGGTTGTGATCTAGATCAGCAGAGTACCCACTCTTAGAAATCAAGTTTCTTGAAGTGCTAGAGAATATTTACAATGAGTAGATCCTTTTCCAATCCAATCTATAAAACAAACATTTGTCAAACACTTACAGTGTGCCAAAAACTGAGTAGTATCTAGTGATATAAATACGAAGCAAAAAAACATGTCAAGGGGTTTATGTCTTACTGGGTAATAATATGTAACAGATAAGTATAGATATAACAAGAGAAAGTACCAATGACTCTGAAGATAAGAAAAGGCTTTCCATAAAAGATAATATATGAGATACACTATAAAAATGCTAGGGATTCAAAGAGGCAGAGGTGAAGAGGGAATGAAATCCAGACATAGGTTCATTTACAAAGAGAAAAATGTGGGGAATGAAGTACCAAATTCAGGGATCAATGAGTTGGCTAGTTTTGGTTAGAAAATAGTGATGGGGAAATAATGTTTACTACCACAACTAGGTGGCAGAGTGGATATAGAAAAACATATTGAAATCAAACAGCTTAAGTTCAAATCCTGCCTCAGATATTTACTAGATATGTGACTCTACTCATATTATTTAATCTCTCTCAGCATCAGATAACAATCACAAGGATTGTTGTGATCAAATGAGATATATTTAAAACTCTTTGCAAACATTAAATCACTTCTTTAGCTATCATCATAACAGATCAGGGAAGGTATTAAATGTCACGCTTTTATTTCATTATTCTTGAAGCATTTGTGAGCCATTTAAGGTCCCTGACCATGGGAGTGACATGTACAGGATTGTACTCTAGGAAACCTTTTTGGGCAACCGTATGAAAGAGTGCATGCAGAAGGGAAAGATGGGAAGTCAGAAGTCCAAGTTGGAAGATAAATTTGATTAGACTATAGGAGTATTGATAATGTGGATAAAGGAGAAGAATGAATTGAGGACGGTTCTGAAATTGTGATTGTGGATAACTGAAAGTATGATGGAACCCTAACAGAAATAGAACAATTAGGAATTGGGGTAATCCGCCAACGAGCGTCAGTTTGAAACTATATAGGGATCGGGGCGGATCCAAGATGGTGGAGTGAAAACATGACTCTTTGCGTCTCCTCCGATCTTCTCTCAAATCAACAATAAAATAAGCCTCTGAACTGATCTTCAAGTCAATGAATTCAGAAATACTTGAATACTGCTTGCTGATATATCTGAAGAACTTCACATCAGGTTTGTCTAACTTGGACAGAGGGATAAAGAGTGGTGTAGGCCAGAAGTGAGGGTGGGACTCAGCTCATTGTGGCAAAAACTCCAAACTCCAAACACCTGGAGTTTATCTGAGGCACTTGGGACACTCTGCCCCGATTGGGGGCAGGTGTTCTGGCAGACTTGCCTTGTTTAAGGAGTAATTCAGACTTAGTCCTAGCCCCCACCAGCCCAGCACCTAAAATTAATTCGACAAATTGCCCCAGGGCAGAGAGCTTTAGCCGACGTTTTTCCAAACCTTAAAGAGATATACACACTGTCTAAAAAAAAATGAAGAAGCAAAAGAGAGCTCTCACCATAGACAGCTTTTATCGAGACAGAGAAGGGCTGACCCCAGATTCTGAGGTTCCTTTAGACAAAACTTCAGAGGATGTTATTAAGGACCATCACTGGTCCCCTTTTCAAAAGGCCTTTCTGGAAGATTGCATATAGAATCTCAAAAGAGAGCTGGAGGATAAATGGGAAAATAAACTGAAGTCAGTGCAAGAAGCCCTCCAAAAGAGATATGATAAAGACACAAATTTATTGAAAAATAAAATTAGTGAAGTGGAAAAAGAGTGCAATGAACAGATTGGCCAGTTACAAAAGGAGCTTAAAAAGGTAACTGAAGAAAACAACACTTTAAAAATAAAAATTGAACAAATGCAAGTGAATGATTCAATAAGATGTCAAGAATCAGTCAAACAAAAACAAAAAAATGAAAAATTAGAAGAAAATATGAAATATCTCCTAGGAAAAACAACTGACTTGGAAAATAGATATAAGAGAAACAATCTAAGGATTATTGGACTTCCTGAAAGCCACGATGAAAAAAAGAATCTAAACACTATCTTCCAGGAAATCCTGAAAGAAAACTGCCCTGAGATTGTAGAATCAGAAGGCAAAATCACCATTGAAAGAATTCACCGATCACCTCCTGAAAGAGACTCCAAAATTAAAACCCCAAGGAATATCATGGCTAAATTTCAGGACTATCGCACCAAGGAACAGATTCTGCTAGCAGCTAGAAAGAAACAATTCAAATACCGAGGATCAATAATTAGAATCACACAGGATCTGTCAGCCTCCACACTGAAGGATCAAAGGGCCTGGAACCAGATATTCTGAAGGGCAAAGGAACTTGGATTACAGCCAAGAATAACCTATCCAGCTAGAATGAGCATTATCCTCCAGGGAAGAAGATGATCATTCAATGATATAGGTGAATTTCACCTATTTCTAATGAAAAGACCAGATCTGAACAAAAAATTCGACGTCCAAACACAGAACTCAATAGATGGATAAAAAGGTAAAAAGGAAAGCACTCTTGAGAACTTTATTTTTACTAGGGGGATACTTAAAGTTTGGGGGTATAATGAACTAGATGCTACTTTGATAATATGAAAAAGAGAATTAGAGGGGGAAAGGTTGTCATATTGGGGAAAAGAGGGAAAAAGTGGTAAAATAAGATCTAAAAAAAAAGGAGGTAAAAACAAGGTAAAATCTCTTGAAGAGGCAAAGAAAACCCAATGTAATTGAAAGAAAGAGGGGAGGGAGATGACCATTGTGTAAATCTTACTCTCATCAGGTTGGGCTCTAAAAGTGTATATCAGACACTTGATTTCACATAAAAACTTGTCTGTTGCTAGAGGGAAGTGGCAGGGAAAGGAGGAAAAGAAAGGGATAAACTAATAGAAGGGAAAATAGAAGAATCAGGGGAAAGGAGTAAAAACAGGGGGAGGGGACCTAAAGGGTGGAGTATTTTTGAGGGGAGGGGGTCATCAAAAGCAAAGTACTGAGGAGGGGGGAAGGGAGAAAGGGGAAAGGAAAGGGGAAAACATAACTTGGGTAAATAAGATGGCAGGAAATAAAGAATTAGTTATTCTAACTGTGAATGTGAATGGGATGAACTCTCCCATAAAGCGGAAACAGATAGCAGACTGGATTAAAAACCAGAATCCCACAATATGTTGTCTACAAGAAACACATCTAAAACATAGTGACACATATAGGATGAAGATAAAAGGCTGGAGGAGAACCTATTATGCTTCAGGTGAACAAAAAAAAAGCAGGGGTAGCAATCCATATCTCAGATCAAGTAAAAGCCAAGATAGATCTAATCAAAAGAGATAAGGAAGGAAACTATATTTTATTAAAGGGTACCATAGATAATGTAGCAATATCAATACTAAATATATACGCACCGAGTGCAATAGCATCCAAATTCCTAGGGGAGAAATTAGGAGAGATGCAAGAAGAAATAGACAGCCAAACTATACTAGTGGGGGATCTCAACCTTGCTCTCTCAGAATTAGATAAATCAAACCACAAAATAAACAAGAAAGAAACTAGGGAGATAAACCAATTGTTAGAAAAGTTAGGTATGATAGATCTATGGAGAAAGTTGAATGGAGACAGTAGGGAGTTTACTTTTTTCTCATCAGTCCATGGAACCTATACAAAAATTGACCATGTGTTAGGGCATAAAAACCTCCTAATCAAATGCAGAAAGGCAGAAATAGTAAATGCATCTTTTTCAAATCATGATGCAATAAAAATCACATGCAATATAAGGCCAGGAGAAAATAAACCAAAAGTTAATTGGAAATTAAATAATCTAATCCTGAAGAATGAATGGGTGAAAGAGCAAATCATAGACACAATCAATAATTTCATCCAGGAGAATGACAATAAGGAGACAACATACCAAAATTTGTGGGATACGGCCAAAGAGGTTTTAAGGGGCAATTTTATATCTCTAGATGCTTACTTGCATAAAATAGAGAAAGAAAGGATCAATGAATTGGGCTTATTATTAAAAAAACTAGAAAAAGAACAAATTAAAAACCCTCAATTAAATACCAAATTGGAAATTCTAAAAATAAAAGGAGAAATTAATAAAATTGAAAATAAGAAAACTATTGAATTAATAAATAAAACTTAGAACTGGTTCTACAAAAAAACCAACAAAATAGATAAACCTTTAATTAATTTGATAAGAAAAAGGAAAGAGGAAAATCAAATTGTTAGTCTCAAGAATGATAAGGGAGAACTTTCCTCCAATGAAGAGGACATTAGAGTAATAATTAGGAGTTACTTTGCCCAACTTTATGCCAGTAAGTTTGATAATCTAAATGAAATGGAGGAATATCTACAAAAATATAGATTGTCCAGGTTAACAGAAGAGGATATAAATTATTTAAATAGCCCCATATCAGAAAAAAGAAATAGAACAAGCTATTAACCAACTTCCTAAGAAAAAATCTCCAGGGCCAGATGGATTTACATGTGAATTCTACCAAACATTCAAAGAACAATTAATTCCAATACTATACAAAGTATTTGAGAAAATAGGGACAGAAGATATACTGCCAAATTCCTTATATGAGACCGATATAGTGCTGGTAGCTAAACCAGGTAGGGTGAAAACAGAGAAAGAAAGCTACAGACCAATTTCCCTAATGAATATTGATGCAAAAATTTTAAATAAGATATTAGCAATGAGATTACAGAAAGTCATCCCCAGGATAGTACACTATGACCAAGTAGGATTTATACCAGGGATGCAGGGCTGATTCAATATTAGGAAAACTATCAGCATAATTATTTATATTAATAACCAAACTAACAAAAACCATATGATTATCTCAATAGATGCAGAAAAAGCATTTGATAAAATCCAACACCCTTTCCTATTAAAAACACTAGAGAGTATAGGAATAAATGGGCTTTTCCTTAAAATGATTAGTAGCATCTATTTAAAACCATCAGCAAGCATCATATGTAATGGAGACAAACTAAAACCATTCCCAATAAGATCAGGAGTGAAACAAGGCTGCCCACTGTCACCATTACTATTTAATATTGTATTAGAAATGTTAGCTTTGGCAATAAGAGAAGAAAAAGAGATAAAAGGAATTAGAGTAGGTAATGAAGAAACCAAATTATCACTCTTTGCAGATGACATGATGGTATACTTAGAGAACCCTAGAGATTCTACTAAAAAACTACTAGAAACAATTCACAACTTTAGCAAAGTTGTAGGATTCAAAATTAATCCACATAAATCATCAGCATTTTTATATATTACCAACAAAGTTCAGCAGCAAGAGATACAAAAAGAAATTCCATTCCAAATAACAAATGATAGGATAAAATATTTGGGAATCTATCTGCCAAGGAAAAGTCAGAAACTATATGAACTAAACTACAAAACACTTTCCACACAAATAAAATGAGACCTAGTCAATTGGAAAAACATTAAGTGCTCATGGGTAGGCCGAGCGAATATAATAAAAATGACAATACTACCCAAACTAATTTACTTATTTAGTGCCATACCAATCAAACTCCCAAGAAATTATTTTACAGATCTAGAAAAAATAGTAGCAAAGTTCATTTGGAAGAGCAAAAGGTCAAGGATTTCAAGGGGATTAATGAAAAAAAAGGCAGATGAAGGTGGCCTTGCTGTACCAGATCTAAAACTATATTATAAAGCAGCGGTCATCAAAACCATTTGGTACTGGCTAAGGAATAGAGTAGTCGATCAGTGGCACAGGATAGGTTATCAGGACAATCTAGACAATAACCTTAATAATTTAGTGTTTTATAAACCCAAAAACTCCAGCTTTTGGGATAAGTACTCACTATTCAGCAAAAACTTCTGGGAAAATTGGAAACTAGTGTGGAAGAAATTAGGGCTTGACCCATACCTAATACCACATACCAAGATAAGATCTAAATGGGTTCATGATCTAGATATAAAGAGTGATATTGTAAGCAAATTGGAGGAACGTAATATTGTTTACCTCTCAGACCTGTGGAGATGGAATAAATTTATGTCCAAAGAAGATCTGGAACTCCTAATTGAACACCAGATGGATAATTTTAATTATATTAAGTTAAAAAGTTTCTGTACAAATAAAACTAATGCAGACAAGATTAGGAGGGAGGCATCAAATTGGGAAATCATCTTTACATTTAATGGTTCTGATAAAGGCCTCATTTTGAAAATATATAGAGAATTGTCTCATATATATATATAAGAATTCAAGCCACTCTTCAATAGATAAGTGGTCAAGGGATATAACTGACAATTTTCACATGATGAAATTAAAACCATCTCTAGTCATATGAAAAGTTGCTCCACATCACTATTGATCAGAGAAATGCAAATTAAGACAACTCTGAGGTGCCACTACACACCTGTCAGATTGGCTAAAATGACAGGAAAAGATAACAATGAATGTTGGAGGGGATGTGGGAAGACTGGGATACTAATACATTGTTGGTGGAACTGTGAACGGATCCAACCATTCTGGAGAGCAATTTGGAGCTATGCTCAAAAAGCTATCAAACTGTGCATACCCTTTGACCCAGCAGTGTTTCTACTGGGCCTATATCCCAAAGAGATCTTAGAAGAGGGAAAGGGACCCACATGTGCAAGAATGTTTGTGGCAGCCCTTTTTGTAGTGGCTTGAAACTGGAAACTGAAGGGATGACCATCAATTGGAGAGTGGCTGAATAAATTATGGTATATGAATGTTATGGAATATTATTGCTGTGTAAGAAACGACCCGCAGGACGATTTCAGAGAGGCCTGGAGAGACTTGCATGAACTGATGCTGAGTGAAACGAGCAGAACCAGGAGATCATCATACACAGCAACAACAGTATTACATGATGATCAATTCTGATGGACATGGCTCTCTGCAACAAAGAATTGTCTCAAACCAGTTCCAATTGTTCACTGAAGAAAACCATATACACCCAGAGAGAGGGATGTGAAATATGGACCACAACGTAACATTTTCATGATCTCTATTGATGTTTGCTTGCATTGTGTTGCCTTTTTCTGATTTTCTTTTTTTTTTCTTGTAGATAGGATTTTTCTTGCACAACTTGTCAAGTATTTCAACATTATTAACATGTAGTGACTTCCTGCCATCTAGGGGAGGAGAGGGGACTGGGGATAAAATTTGTAATGGAAAGCTTTGTAAAGATCAATGCTGGGGAACTACCCATACATATGTTATACAAATAAAAAGCTTTAATTAAAAAAAACTACACAGGGCTATTTCACTTAATACTCTTGTTTTTGAGAGTTTCCAGATTTCTATATTATCCAAAGACAAGGAACAAGTCTGCACCTGTGAATAGCTACCACTTAGTAAAGCTTTAAAACAAAAATTTGAAAACCCCATAATGGGTCAGTCAGTCAGGAAGCATTTGTTAAATGCCTACTGTGTTCAAGCTCTCTTTTCTAAATACTGGGGATACAAAGAAAGGCAAAAAGCTATTACTATCCTCAAGGAGTTCAATGTAATGGAGGGAACAATACACAAATAACTAAGTACAAACAACTTATTTCAGGATAAAATGGAACTAATCTCAAAAGAAAGGGATTAGAATTAATAGGGATTAAAAAAGGTTTCCTATAGAACATGGCATTTTAGTTGGGACTTTAAAGAAGTCAGGGAAGCTAGGAGACAGATGAGGAGAGAATATTCCATAAATGAAAATGCTCAGAACCAACAGTGGATGGAGTGTCTTATTTGAGGAATAACAAGGAGGCCATTTCACTATATCAAAGAATATGACAGGAGGCGTAAAATATAAAAATACTAGATAAGTATGGAATCAAGAAGGTTATGAAAGGCTTTGAATGACAGAGAGAAAATTATATATTAGATTATGATGGTGAAAGGAAGCCATTGGATTTTACTGAGTTGTTAGATTATTTGATTGGATCTATACTTTAAGAAAGTAACTTTGGTGGGCAAATGGAGGACGGGCTGATGTGGAGAAAGAATTAAAGCAGGCAGATCACCCAAAAGGCTACTAGCAGTAATTCAGGAGATGAAGATCTGTACCAGGGTGGTAGCAGTATAAAATATAAAGCAGAGAAGGAAATATATTAGATGCTGCAACAATGAAATTTATAGGCATTGGCAATAGATTGGTAATTAGGGTAGGAGAAATAGAAGAGTCAAGGTTGCAAGTCATGGCAACTAGGAGGACAGAGGTGTCCTGAAAAGTGAAGGGAGAGTTTGGAAGAGAGAGATATGTAAGGGCAAAGACATTGAATTCAGTTCAAGATACTTGCAGGACCTCAGTTGTCTAATGGGCAATTAGAGACATGAGACCAGAGGTCAGTAGAGAAGTTAGGACTAGATAAGTAAATTTGAGAATAATCATCATATAGATAATAATTGGATCCATGAAAACTGGTGAGATCACCAAGTGATTGTAGTAGTACAAGAAGAAAAGAGAGCCCAGGACAGAATTCTGAGAGACACCTATGGTTAGAGGGTGTGATCTGGAAGAGGATCTGTAAAGGAGACAAAGAAAAAGCATTCAGATAGGAGGAGAATCAGTAGAAAATGGTATCCCAAAAAGCTAGAGAGAAGATAGTATTAAGGAGGTGAAACTGATCAGCAGAGAAGGTGATCAACAGAATGGACACCTGTGGGACATCCACCATTAGCAGACATGACCTCGATGGAGATCTAGTAAAGGAGAGGAAAAACTTCACTTGATCCATTTAGTCAGTAATTTAGTAAACATTTCTGCAGGCAAGTTAACAGGACTACTCAGAATAATAATAATAACTTTGCTGTTGGTGTACATCTCTACTGTTTGTAATATCTAGCTCTATGAACTACTTCAACTGAATCCATCATTTAGAATAATAACATGGTTGTTATCTGAGCACGTATTCGAAATCCATGAACTCACTGAGAATTTCCAGGAGGAGAGAAAGTAACTCAGTGATATGTTTGAGCATAGACAGACAGAGAGACAGACAAATAGACAGATAGATGGATAGATGACTTTTAAGTGGTCAGACCAAGATCTTAAATGCACCCTCAGTCATAGTTACAGAGTCAAAAAGGGGGGGGGCTACTCTTCATCACTTGGTTAGTAGACTGGAACCAATTACAGAATTTTGATAAATGCTCCAAATAACTCCAAGGCATTTCCATTACATATCATTGTGTCTCTCTGAAAACAAGGTCCCTAGTCTCTTCCATACTGGTGATTATTTCATCCAAGTATTCTAAACATGTTCATAATGACTGGGCTCATTGGCCATTCTCCAATTACATATGTGCCTTACTGATACAAAATGAAATAATTTTTATTATCCATTAGGATCTTTCTTCTCATTAGGACTATATCTCATAAAATTATAATGGAAATCAATAGGAAAATATTAAGCAATTTAAGTCAACAAATATTTGTTAAACAATTAATCAAGAAACATTTATTAAGTAACATCTATGTGCCAGGCATTATACTAAATACTGGGGATATGAAAAGAGGCAAAAGACAGGTCCTAACTTTAAGAAACTTACAATTTAATGGGGGATACAACATGCAAATAAATATACACAAAGCAAGTTATATGCAGGATAAATAGAAAATAATCAACAGAGGGAAAGTATTGGATTTAAAAGGGATTGAGGAAGGTTTACCATAAAATGTGGTATTTTAATTAGGATTTAAAGGAAGCCAGGGAGATCTGTACTTGGAGTGGAAGAGGAAGAATATTCCAGGCATGGGGGACAGCCAAAGAAAATGTCCAGACCTAAAAAATGGAGTATCTAGTTTGTGGAATAGTCAAGAGCTAATGTCACTGGCTTGGACTACATGTCAAAGAGTAAGGTCCAAAAAGACTAGAATCATAGAAGGGGCCTAGTTATTCAATACCAAATAAAACATTTTGTATTTGATCCTGAAAGTAATAGGAAGTTACTGGGGTTTATTGAGTAAAGAGATGACACAATCAGATCTGAGTCTTAGGAAAATCACCTTAGTAAATCAATGAAGGATGAATTGGGGAGACTTGGGATGAGCAGACCCACCAGCAGGCTATTTTAAATCCAGGTATGAGAGTCTGTACCAGAATAGTGGCAGTGAAGAAACATTTTCAAGAGGTTTTGTTTGAATGCCAAATGTATGCTTGCCAAAAAGATTATTTTATGGAGAACTCACATAGGGAAAGTGCTCACAGTGTAGTCAGAAAAAAGTGACACAAGGACACTCTCAAAGTCTCAAGAACTTTAGAATTGACTCTATGATGTGGGATACACTGGCACAGGACCGCCCAGCATAGTGTGCCTTCATCAGAGAAGGTGCTGTGCTCTTTGAGCAAAGCAGGATTGAATTAGCCCAAAAGAAACACGAGATGCACATAGACCCAAATGTTCATAGGGATTATTTGTGTTCAACCTGTGGCAGAACACTCTGAACTCATATTGGTCTGATCAGCCACAGCTGGAAACTCTGAAGCTCAACTCAAACACAGTGATATCCCTTTGGTTCTCCAAGAGAAAGAAGGGCAGTAATCAACCAACCAAGAGGTTACAGAGATGGAATTGACAATCTTGGTGGCAGCTTAGACATGGGAGGGGAGGAGAGAAGGAAGGAGAAAATAAGGAGTCCAGAATAATTCAGGGTATAAGGCTGAGGCTCTAGAAAGATGCTGTGGCTCTTTACAGTAATAGGGGAAAAGATAATGAGCTCTGTTTTGGACATAATCTCTATAGGACAGACTGAATTGTAATGATGAGATCATGCAGCTGCATATCTCATTTTTGCAATGCTAGTATTCTTGGGCTGAAAGGTTACTCATCTTCCTTTCTTTGTGCAGGGTCAGTAACTCTGGGTCCAGGAATCTTCCTCTCAGGCCACATGGTTGTGAACTCATGCAATTGGAATACATCACTGCCCCCAAGATTTCCCCTCCCTTATACCCCATTGAGACCCAGATCCATCCTTAGCTTTATTGTTCTCTGATTGGCCTGAAAGGTAGCAAAAAGACTGATTCTAAATTTTTAGGCATTGCACAAGAAGAATGGTTCTAAGCCATAACAACACAAACCAATTAATTCAGCCCCAGTGACAAGACTTAAGAAAATATTTTTTTATCCTCATTGAGGTACTAATAAGTATGTCCCAATAGATGTTTCCCAGTCTTACAAATGAGGTAATTAATGCACATATCCCCATTCTATAGGTAGGTAGATGCAATTCAAATGCTAGAAAAAGATTTATCATGTTACTTATCAGGTTGTTCAAAGAGTATTCCATATTGAATACAATGTTTCAGGAATTTATTTTCTGTACAGAGGATGGTATCACTCACATCTGGTTTTCAAGTCAGAAGCAAAATAAAGGTAGAACCAGGTGGACCCAGCTCTCTGCCAGCTCCCAATACGTTGTGAAATGCATGCCCCCAAGGATTCTCTAACAGAGGTGAGAGTATTTATGTCCGTAGGGAGATACAGAGAACATATAAAATCCTTAAGAAATAAAAACATATTTTACAATAAACAATATAGAACTTGTGGCAACCCTAGAGAAGTTTGCTTTTTATGGAAGTGTTTTTTTATGAGAAAGGCAATGACATTGTTGTTAGAATGACTAAGCTAAAATTTAGATGGCAGAAGTAGTTAAACTGACTAGAAGGAGGTGAGCTTTGAGCCTTTGCAATCTGTGGAAAGTTTTTGTCATTCTTGAAAAGTATAAGGAGCATATATTGTACATAGTTCTGTATCTCTCATGTCTGTTATAGCATATGTGATAATCATCTGTGTTTGTGTTTTTTCTTAAAATTCAATAAATTCAATAAAAGCAAACACTGTCTCTTGTAAGTTTTGAATCTCCCCCAATGGCCTAGGACACAGTAAGTGCTTACTAAATATTTGTCAAATGAATGAATGCATGAATGAATGGTCATTGAGTGATCATACAACATAATAAAGCTTTGTGTTTTTGTTAAAAAAAATTATACTCTGCTATGAACCCATCTGAATTTCTTAACATCAAAAAAGCCCTGGTAACTTGAGAGCATTGAGACTTATTGAAAGGCTAGGAGGTAAGGGAAAAAAGCTACAACTACTTTTTATTATTAGAAACTTGGAGAGATGAAAAAATTGACCTTTGCTACCTCTTCCCCTCATAAAAAGTGACCCAAGTGTTTCATATTCTTATGAGCTATGTTAGCTTGAAGTGCCTCCAAATGTTTGGGGACTCCTTGGGGAACTGAAACTTTAATTCTCTCTTTTTTGTTTTTCATCAAGGAGAAAGATGCTTTTTCTAGTGGGGGAGAAAGATCCATGTGGTTTTGATATGACCTAAGCTGTTGCTAAGAAAAGCTTCAAACTACTTATTTCATAAACCATCTCTCCCACTGCTGACACAGAGATGTCAACCTTTTCTTCAACTGTAGAATTCCTTTAAACAGGCAACGCATATTTGTAATGTGTTCATAGGATCTAGGGCTGCAAGGGGCCTCAGACATCACCTAATGGAAGCACTTTTAACCTCTTCTGTGTCATGGAACCCTTCGACAATCTGGTGTAGCCTATAGACCCTTCTCAAAATAAGGTTTTGAATGCATAAGGTGAAATAAACAGGATCACAAAAGATAACAATTTTATGAAATAAATTATAAGGTTTTTTTTAGAAATCCAAGTTCATGGACCCCATGTTATGAACCCCTGCTCTAGGAATAGTTAGTTCTTTAGATGTAGAAGAGAATTATAGTAGAAATAACATCTTTCTGTTACTTCTCTTAGCTATTCTATGGGTGTTTAGGGGAGGGGTATTTCAGCAAACTGTATCTACCTAGAACCTCAGAATTTTGTTCTATGAACAATAGAAAGGATTTTAAAAACTGTTTTGAAAAGAATGATCATTGAGGGCCTAGGGCCCCTCAAGTAGACAGGCATAAAAAAAAACTACTCAGTTTCTGTTTTCCTTCTCAAGTGATCTCATATAATAGCATCTAAAATCATGAATTCAATATAGCACAATGGAAAGAGCTGGATTTGTAGACAAAAATTCTAGGTTCATTCAGGGGGAATGAAATGGCTCATTCACTTATGTGAGAAGTGGACAAGCCACTTAGCTTCCACTAAGTTTCATCTTTAGCTGTTTCTTTAGCTGTAAAATGTTTCTTTAGCTGTAAAATGAAGGGGTTGGACTAAATGACCTCTCTGATATCTTTCAATTTGAAAAACATGATCCTATGAATTCTAAGAACCTTTGTGAACTGTTCACCTTTTTTTCCACATTAATATACTTTCTCTCTCTAACATCAAATATGCCATTTATAAAAACTGACATGTACCAAGCACTATTCTGACCTCTTGATATTTTGTTCAGTTGTTTCAGTAATGATGCCATCTGAGGTTTTCATGGCAAAGATACTAGAATAGTGTGTCATTCCCTTCTCTAACTCATTTTACATATGAGAAAACTGAGGCAAACAGGGTTAAATGACTTGCCCAGGATCACACAGTTAAGTATACAAATTATAATGAAGAAATGGTAACTAATGGGAGCATCTATACTATGTTCTATGAGAGGGTTATCAGCTATATCTGAGTTCTCTTTTCTCTGGACTTGTGCTCACTAGGGGGGAAAAAGATATACTGAGCAAATTCAGTTGACTATACCATATATGTATATATGTATATATATGTATATATATATATATATATATATGATGTTTATGCTTCAAATGGGGCTACATTAAAGTTTTTGAACTAGCTGGCAAAAAACAGTCAGCAAATCATAACACTAGTAGGCATTATCACTTTTTCCAAGTATTCATTTCTGAGCTTCCTCTATCCCCTAAACAGTTCTACAATGCTAATAAAACTGATCTTTTTAAGTGATACTTGTGGACATTTCTCATGGCAGGTGCTAGCAAGAAGCAGAATGAGATAGCAGAAATAATACTAAATTTGAAGTCAGAAGAACTAGGTCAAAATTCTGGTTCATCTACTCATTATTTATGTAAACTTCATCCCTCTGGTCCTCATAAAAGGAAGGGTTTGGACCAATGACCACTGAAATAGGTTGATTGTCTTTTCATGTAATTATGCTACTGATTGCTTTAAAAAAACCTTATTGGAAATAGAATGTTTTTCTTCAAGAGTTAAAAGTATTACATATTTAACCTCTTCACATAATACAAGCTATTACATGGATGGATGAAGACATTTTCATATATCTGGTTATCAAATTTCTGTACTATTGGTGAAAGATCAATTTGAAAGTACAAGTTTATCTGAGGATAGTTGAACTTTTCTATTACTAAAAAAATCAAACTATTTAATCTAAGGAAGAAATGTTAGAGAAACATAGAAATTTAAAGTAGGAATGGAATTTCAAAGTCATCTAGTCCAATTAATTTGTGAAGTTGTTCAAACACTAGAGGCTTGTGACCAGCCATTTATACCTCATAAAGACAAGGACGTGGCCAGAAAGAAGATTTTAGTTTGACTTCTGTTATAGCTTAGATTTATTTACAGTATTTTGGGGAGTTGAGTGTAAGTATGTAAACTCAGAACAAAAAAAAATTTTGTTTGGGGGTTTGTTAGATGACATGTCCAAGAAGTGGGAAAAATATGGTGTTGGTAATCAGAAAGTAATAGAAGCTAGAAAGGAATTCCTAACCCTAAATCAAATAGAGACTTGGGACAGAAACTCTGACTTCATAGAAAAAAGAGGTTCAATTTAAATGCCTTTGGGTTCAAATTGACTGTCTAGATATTTTGTGTATAAAAGATATTGAAATCTTAAACCTAAGCCTTTGGAAAAGTATCCTCTATCATTATAGAGAAAGAGGAACTGAGAATTTTTTTCCACATCTGATAACTGACTGAATGAAGTTTGCCTTTCTCAGTAAAAGAGGTCACCCTTACATTCTGGTCTCTAAGCTGAGAGAGGGGCAGCAGCACGTCAGAGACTAATTTGTAATGAGACTTAACCTCTGCCTGCTTCAATTTCCTCAACTGTAAAATGGAAATAATTATAGAAACTATCTCTAACATTGTGGTAAAAATCAAATGCCATAATATTTGTAAAATGCTTAACACAGTGCCTGACACATAGTAGGCATTTAATAAAGGCTTGCTTCCTTCCTTTTATAATTTTATGGGGAAATTATAACATTTCACCCTAGATTTCAGCTGAGGTTTTTTAAGACAGCAGCAGTAGGAATAGGCCAGCAGAAAGATAACAGCAGCAGTAGGAATAGGCCAGCAGAAAGATAAAGAGGCAGCAATAAGATCACTATTTCCATCGAGAAAGAGATAAATTGTATCTCTACACAAGTTTTCTTGCCACTTCTGTCCTGGTTGCTTATGTTCTCAACATGTGTACTCCTTCTATATGTGTGCCTTGTTCATACATATTTCCTAAGTGTGCATCTTTCCAAGGGAAGTTTCCTACATTAAAAGCTCAGAAAAGAAAGTTCTCATCACCAAACTCCTTGAAACTGTCAAATGGTTCAAAATCAGAAACAGATACGGTTTTATCAATGAAAAATACATTAAAGAAAATGCATCATTATATGCCTTGCCAATGCACTCTATAATGACCATGAGGCTATTCTTTGTGACGTACAATTGAAATGTGAGATTCTTAAAAACAGGGACTTTCATACTTTTCAATCTGTGTCCCCAATGTCTATCACAGGGCTTGACACATAGCTAATGAAATAAAACATTGTTTCATTCATTCCTTGTGTACTTTTACAGATGAAGAATTTGAGGGAAATATAAGGAAAAAGTACAACTGGGAAAAGAGAAGAAAGGTGAAATAGTACAAAAGAAAAAAAGAAAATAAGGAAAGAGGTGAGAAAAAAAGCAGAAGCAAAAAAAATGAAAGAAAAGAAAAGGAAAGGGAAAAAAATCCAGCTTCAAGTGGAGGAGGAAGAAGATAAGGAAAAGTTATGCTTCTTAACTATTTGAATACATGCCTTACAAATGTCTTTCTTACCCTTTCTTTTTCCTTCCTCCTTCTGATCTTACAGCTGTAGGTTTATGGTTCAGAGGCAGCAGATGAGAAGAACTCAAGGTGCTAGGAGGCTTTTAATCAGTGGGCACCAGATGAGGTTAAAGGTTGTTGGCAGGGAACCAAGATGGTTTCTGGCACCAAGCACAGTAAGCGTATAGGGATGCTGAATCACTCAGCCCAGATATGTTTGGCCTCACGATTAGGTTAATGAAAACAAATCTAATAACGCTAATGAAATGACCCACACTAATAAACATAGCTCTCCAAGTTTGCAGTGATTTTCAGAAAAACCAAAGGAGATGGAGCTATGTCTCTTTTGACCCACATAGATAACTAGAGGTATTGTTCTAAATTAGGGAAAGAACTAAGAAAACATATTCCATCTGAATATTCAAAATATAACAGCCAGGAAAATAAAAAGCAGCCCACATGCCCAGAGCATGAAAAAAAAA
>JAJPUD010006061.1:0-44264 GCA_023553655.1 Myrmecobius fasciatus | reverse complement strand
CTCTCTCTCTCTCTCTCTCTCTCTCTCTCTCTCTCTCTCTCTCTCTCCCCTCCCTCCTTCTCCTTTTCTTCTTTCCCTCACCCCCTTCTTGGCAGTTGAACTCAGACTCATCATGCTCCCGTTTGGGTTCCAAGGTGCTTCTCTCTGGATTTTCACCTGACTTGCCAAAAATGATTGATTACTCTGGGCCAACTGGGTGTCCGGCAATACCCAACAAATGACTTTGGCCCCTAGCAGCAGGCCTTGGCCAGATAGAAATCAATATTTCACCATTAAAATCTATCAAAGAAGAGTTAAGGCACCATCTGTCCCTGCCGCCTCTCTATGGTGTGTGAACATTAAATCCGACACTTGTACTACATGAGTAATCAATATATAGTGGTTCACAGATCATTTGTGGTCCCCTTTTAGCAGTGATGGATGTCTGGAATAGTTGTGATTCATTTTGTCAGACCATTAAACAAGATTCTGTCCAGTTCCTTCCTGATTTCATTTAGAGGATCATTCTTCACAGTTCATAAGAGGGAAACGGTTTTTACCAATCTGCTTCTATTTCAATAAGTCACTTTATAGAGATTGTGTGTCCTCCAGACTGTAAAAATTCTGGAGAGATAGTACAAACAGACCTCTAAAACTATTCACTGCATGACATATGCATAAAGTGTGAAGAGCGGAATGTAAATATGTTTACCTCTTTATCTGCAAATGTTGGTTTTAACCCCTTCCTAGCCACATAGGCAGGCAGCAGAGCACTTCGGGAATGTAGATCTGCCAAAGGGGAGGATGATGAAGTTTATCAAATATAAGGCTGATTGAAATAGTCAGAGAGAACAATTCCTCCCACCCTACCTGACTCCCACTTCCAGGTCCCTTGTTGATGGTGTTAGAAGTGAAAAGGAAAGATTTTTTTTGCAGAGGTTGTTAATGTAGAAAAAAAAAATTTGGAGTGGGGGAAGGGATGGCAATAATCTGCCATAGTGTAAAAAGTACTGGATTTGGATCCAGAGGAACTGGATTCAAATCCCATCTATGATACTTATTACCTATGTAACCTGTACCTCTCTGCATCCCAAATCCTTAATCTGTAAAATGAGTGATTAGAATAAATGTTTCCCTTTTAGCTCTAAATCCTGTGATCTTATTCTGTCTCATCTGAAACTACTACTAAAAGCCTTATCTCACTTGGCACCATACAAAATGAGCTAAAAAGACACACAGTCTCTGCTCTTAAGGACATGGATATAGAGAGATATGGAGGAGAACAGCAAATCATTGAACAAGGAAACATGGCTTAAATAATGAATTATAACCCAATTTTGTAATTATTCATTTTGCAGATTATATATGTGGTTTTACCTGATATCCTCCCAAATGGCTTTCTTTTCTCACCAAACTAATCTGCTTCGCTTGGGAAATTAAACCTCATTTTAATATTTGCATAAATATATCATAATTGAGAAGGTAACTAAAGAAAAGTTTAAAAAATAATGCAATTCTAATTAAAAAGAATTTTTTTCAAAGAATTCTTTGCTTTTTGTATTATCCATACCACCTGCCCTTCTATCACTGGGAATTAACAAAAACTTACTATAATGACTAAAGTTAACCTTAAATCCAAGAATCTTTTGGAATTATCAGGTACTTTTGAGATCATTCTATATCAATTTTCTTTTTTACATATGAAGAAATTGACAGAGAGGTCACAATTCTCAATGGAGTCAGTGCTGGGACTCAAATCTTTGTATTCTCTCAAAATCCAACCTATTCTACATGATAATTTTAAATATAAAGCACTCTTCATATGTTTGTAATGATCATATAGACATTTGGTGGGTAGAATGACATTGCCACTTTTCAAGCAGGCTTAGAAAACTTCAAATAAGACATTAAAGAGTCATGTGACTTGGGATGCACCATTAAGGGAATTTTCAGTTTCTTTACTTCTCCAAGGCACTCTCTACAAGAAAATTCTTCCCTGAAATACCCCTTAACATAAAATTTAGGGGTGGTTAGATAGCATAGTGTATAAATCGCCTGGCCTCGAGTCAGAGTTCAATCCAACCTTAGACACTTACTTGCTATGTGACTCTGGGCAAGTAACAACCCCAATTGTCTCTCCCTACCCTCCTAAAAAAAGAAAAGGAAAAGGCAGAAAGATTGAATGAATGAATGATTCAGAACCTGAATATAAGAATGTAAGTGGCAACAATTATGACAACAAAAAACCTGAATTCTGTGTAATTACAATGACCAAGCTTGGTCCTCAAAAAGAAGGGAGAAAATGTTTTCCTCCTTCTTTGCAGAGATAGTAGGCTATAAGTATAGAACATTATATATCCTGTCTAATTCAGTTGATCAGTTACTTGGTTTTGAACTGGTTTTTATATTCTTACTTTTTAAAAATTTTTTGCTTCAAAAGATGGCTTGTTGTGCAAGGGAGGGATATATACTGAAATTAAGGTGATATAAAATAAAAGATAAATAATTTTTAAATAAAAAAACAGAACCTAAAATAACCATACTACACACTTTACAATTTACAAAATGCATTCATTATGGACTTGAGATAATTAGAAGGTGGTCCAAAAGTCTTTGGGTAGTTTTAAGCTATTAATGGCTTAGACTATAAGTTAAGACTTTTGGAACATCCTTTAAATTATTATTATTACATTATTAAATATTTGAAATATTAGATCTTATTTTACAGATAATAAACTGAAGTTGAGAGATTAAATGAATCAAAAATATGCCTCATTTAACCCAATTTAAATCTCACCTTTTAGAGGAAGCATTTTCCAATCCCCCTTAATAGTAGCTCCTTCCTTCTGTAATTATCCTCTATTTATTAAGTATATATCTTGTTTGTACATAATTGTTTACACATTGTCTCCCCCGTTAGGCTATAAGCAACTTGGGAGAAGAGACTTTTTTGCCTTTCTTTTTACCCTCCAATATTTAGCAGAGTGCCTGATAACTTCTAAGCTCTTAATAAATGTTTATTGTTGATTTGAGTTGGAACGATATGTTGACATGTTGAGGGAAAGCATGATTGCCCTTCATGATATCACCTCAGAAGAACATTACACAGGATTTAATCCTAGCCACCACATATAAGCTATTATGAGATCTGTCATATAATAGTTTATCTAATACTAGAAACATAAACATAATGCAATGGAAGCATCTTTGGACAAGGATTTGAATCCCAGCTCTTCAAAAGGCATTGTGAGTTACTTCACATCCATTTTCTCACTTATAAAATGAGGAGATTGAATTAAGGGGCCTTTCAGGTAAAAATATCTATGAAAAAGGGGCAGCTAGATGGCTCAGTGGATAGAGCACCAGCCCTGTATATATGAATCAGTCTTGGAATTCCAGTAAAATACTGGGCTAAGAGTCAAACAACAACAACAACAACAACAACAAAAACAACAACAACAACAACGTAAGATCAAATCTGGCCTCAGACTCTTACTAGCTGTGTGATCCTGGTCAAGTCATTTAATATATCTGCCTCCATTTCCTCAGCTGTAAAATGGGGATGATAACAGCACCAACCTTCCAGTGTTGTGAGGATAAAATGGAAATATTTGCAAAGTGCTCAGCACAGTGCCTGGCACCTAGTAAGCCTCTGATAAATGCTTGTTATTTTCCTTTCTCTTACCTAACATGGGGCAACTAGATGGGTCAGTGGATAGAGTGCCAGGTGTGGTGTCAGAAAGACCTGAGTTCCAATGTGGTCTCACACACTAGCTGTGTGACCCTGGGCAAGTCACTTTTTACCATGTTTGCCTCAGTCCCTCATCTATAAAAATGAACTTAGAGAAGGAAATGGTAAGCCATTCCAGTATCTTGGCAAGAAAACCCCAAATGGGATCACAAAAAGTCAAATACCACTGAGCAACAACTAACGTAAAGATTCAGTCCACTTCATATCTATAGTCACTGAGAATCTATTTACCATTTCCTGAGTTATGGCATCACTATTCTACAAGTTCTCTTCATTTTAGGACAATTCTAATAGTAACTTCTTCCTTATTCCGAGCCAAAATCTGCTTGCTCTGATTTGTCTCCTAGTTATATTTCCCACCTGCACTACCTCTTGGAGTAATAAGTTCCAATCTGTTAACTACCAGTAATGAAAAGAAATACCCACTTTAATTTGTCCTAAAACTACCTCCTTCAGCCTTTATGAGGAAAAGGGGACCTAGTATTCAAGGGCTTGGTGAAAGTGAGTCTATCCATGTTCCATATTTTAACCCTTTTATAGACTCTGATCATAACCTCCCAACTTCATATTTTTAAATGGAAGAATTCTATTTTTCCCTCATTCTTGATGGAAAAGCCTCTTAGACCCTGTAATCACTTTAAGTTACCCTTCTCTAAAACCCTTCCTCAGCCCCATGGCATTATGCTATTTTTGAGGTACCAGTGACTAGAATTATATCTGGCACTCCTGGTTTGGCTTATAACACCTAGATCCCCATTATCCAATCTTCTTCTACCCATCAACAACAAAACACATCAAATGAAAGAACACGAGATTTGAATCATATGACCTGGTTCTTAATCCCAATTTTGCCACTTAATAGCTATGTTCCTCTCAGTCAAGAGCTCTGACTTCTCTGAAAAATGGAGATGACATGCATTAGCTTTTTTTTTTTACAGAATTGTTGTGAGAATCAAATGAGATGATGTATGTGAAAAAATAAAAGTGTAAACTTTTATAAAAATTTGAGTTCCATAAATGTTAGTCTACACTTATTGTATTAATAGCACTATTTATAACTAGGGCGTGATATTTACTCTTATTAGTAAAGCCAATCCCAAATAAGAATAAATAAAAGTGATTTTTTCCTATTGAATTCTTGTAGCACTGTCCTACAAATTTGAATCATAGGAGCAAAGATTTAGAACTGTACCTCAGTCTAGTCTCCTTTTACAAAGGAAGAAACTGATGTCCAGAGAAACTTACCTAACTTACCCAAAGTGGTACAAGTAGCAAACAGCAGAGCGGAGATCTGAACTGAGATTCTTGGTTTCCAAATCTAGAGCTCTAACCATTTCACTGTATTCCCTTCAACACATCACAGCCAATTTTTTGTAAGCATTTTTCCTAATATGATTGGAAACTTCCAGAGAACAGGAGCCATATTTTATACAAATTTAAATCCTCTCTAGTGCTTAGCACTATGAGATATATATATATATATATATGTGTGTGTGTATATATATATATAGCAATTGCTCAATAAATACTTCAACAAATGGATATTTTTCTACTTTGTCCAACCCACAAAGACTATTAATTAGTAGGGCTGTTTGTGGGATTTGAAAGAAGGACATTTTCTAATTCTTCAACCAGCTAATTCCCTTATATCCCCCACCCCAATATCTTTTTCAATTGACTAATAGGAGCTATGGGTAAAAACTGAATCCTCATACAAAACACAAATTAATTTTCTTTCTCAGATAATTACTGTGCAAATAATTTAAACATCCTCAGGCTCAGTTTCTTCATCTGTAAAATGGGACTAATGATAGCACTTGTTTCTCAGGGTTGTATTAAGTATCAAATGACATAATAGAAACAAAGCATTTTACAAAACTTAAGTCCTCAACACCTAGCACCCTATACCAAGATAAAATTGAAATGGATTCATGATTTAGACATAAAAGGTGATACTATAATCAAATTAGGAGAGCAAAGGATAGTCTATCTCTCAGACATATGGAGAAGGAAGGAATTTATGACAAAAGAACTAGAGAACATTATGAAATGCAAAATAGATAAATTAAAAAGTTTTTATACAAACAAAACTAATGCAGTCAAGATTAAAAGGGAAGCAGAAAATGGAGGTGTGCGTGTGGAATTTTTATATCCAATGTTTTGGATAAAGGCCTTATTTCCAAAATATATAGAAAACTGAATCAAATTTATAAAAATACAAGCCACCCCCCAATTGATAAATGATCAAAGGATATGAACAATTTTCAAATGAAGAAATTAAAGCCATTTCTAGGCATATGAAATAATGCTTCAAATCACTATTGATTACAGAAATGCATATTAAGACAACTCTGAGGTATCACTTCACATCTCTCAGATTGATTAACATGACAGGAAAAAATAATGATATATGTTAGAAGGGATATGGGAAAACTGGGACACTAATACATTGTTGGTGAAGTTGTGAATCAATCCAACCATTCTGGAGAGCAATTTGGAACTATGCCCAAAGGGTTATAAAACTGCATAGCCTTGATCCATCTGTGTCTCTGTATCCCAAAGAGATCATAAAAAAATGAAAGGGACTCATATGTGCAAAAATGTTTGCATCATCCCTTTTGTAGTGGCAAAGAACTAGAAATTGAGTGGATGCCCATCAATTGGAGAATGGCTGAATAAGTTATAATATATGAATGAAATGGAATATTATTGTTCTATAAGAAATGATTAACAGGCTGATTTTCAGGCTCAAAAAGAAAGGCCTGAAGATACTAAAATGAACTGATGTTAAGGGAAGTGAGTAGAACTAAGAGAACATTGTCAACAGCAACAACAAGATTATGGAATGATCAACTGTGATAAAGTTGGCTCTTTTCAACAATGAGGTGATTCAGGGCAATTCCAATAACTTGTAATGGAGAGAGCCATTCACATCCAGAAAGAGGATTATGGGGACTAAATGTACATCACAACATAATATTTTCACACTTGTTTTTCTTGCTATTGTTTGCTTGCTTTTTTATCTTTGTCATTTTTCCCCTTTTGATCTGATTTTTCTTGTGCAGCATTATAAATGTGGAAACTGTTTAGATGAATTGCACATGTTTAATCCATATTGGATTATTTGTTATTTACAGGAGTGGGAAGGGAAGGAGAAAAATTTGGAATACAAGGTTTTGCAACAGTGAGTGTTGAAAACAATATTTGCATTTATTTTGAAAAATAAAAAACTATTATTATAAAAAGTTCTATATAGATATCAGCTATTATTCTTTCTTAAGAAACAAGGAATTTAAAAATAATGCAAAACTAGAATTCTCATGGAAAATAAAAATCTCTTAAGTTCATTCAATTTAAGCATATGGTTCTTTTAAGAATAATTTTTATAAGTTGAATGCCTGCTTATCAATTCTGTACCTTAAGCATAGAGACACAAACCCAATCCAGGAAGGATGTTGAAAATAGATGATATATTGATATGTATTCTCCTAACATATTTAGGTCCACTAAAGATGGTGGCCCAAAGCAGCCTAAAGCAACAGTTGTTGCCATCACTGATATCTCCAAATTTATTCAGAACTAGAACCAAGATATTAACATGTGTGTTAACATGATATATGGGAAAGGGTATCATATCTATGACTCAAGACTGAAGACTCCCATCTATCCCAGGACTACTACTACTCCCAGTCTCTCATTCCCATGGTAACCTTCTGTCAGGTCCAGTCCCCTCCCCCAAAAAATTATACTTAAGGCTCCGATCTTGGGTCCAGATGTCCATTCTACTTTGGTCTATTCTACTTTGATCCAGCAGTATTTATTCCTCACAGATTATGTACCAGGTATATATCAGCTGGGTTTTTTTAAACAATCAGTAGGCAAAATGTGGTCATTTCTCTCTCAGGGGTTATGTAGATATCCAGGCACAGTGATGACAGTATGTATTTTGTTGTTTTGTCTTCTCATATATTTCCATAGAGATTGATGCCATTTCTTGCCCCTCAAATCTTCACCGGACTCCAGTGAAGGCTTCTAGTTCATCCACCTACCTTTAAGCAGACTTCTAAAAAATATAGGATGGGGCTTCTAGATTTGAAGATTCTAAAGGATTCCTCAGGTTTATGACTCTCTGTCCCAATGTCCAAAAACATTCTTGGTAAGTTCTCTCCTCTTCAGTTCATCCTTCACATAGTTGCCCACATAATTCTCCCAGTATATGACACTGATTATGTAAACTCTCTATCCAAAACCCTCCAATACTTCTACATTTCCTACAAAACAATCAATAAACTACTTACCTTGTTACCCAAAATCCTATGCATGCATTAAGCTGGTTGTAGAATCTTTTTACTTTAAGAGATTTTCAGTTATCAAATATATCTGCTCTACTTCCCCACAAAGGCCATTTGCTGCTACATAGACTTCAACATCACCATAATTATTACTTAAGTACCTAATCAAAGGGGTCAGACTGCCAGTGGAGGAGGGGAGGAGAGGGTAAGCCAAAGAAAGACACATTGGATTTGAAAAAGGCTCTACTAGCTCACTCAGAAATATCCAAGGGTAAAAAGCAAAAGTGAGCCATTAGGATTCAAGGATTCCTTTCTTTTCTGACTCTCCTGACTCAGGAGAATACTTATCCTCCTTTAAACTGCATACATGATCATTGGTTACCATATTTACAGATAAATTACAACCATGACCTTGGAACCTATTTAGAATCTGGCTGCTCAAAAGCTAGAAAGACAGGTATGGTTTTTGTCATTATCTGACCAGGCCACTTGTGAAACAGTCATATGTCCTGGACAGGGTTCTATCTCTGATGCCTCAAGAATTATGTCAATGGTGAATGGATAGCTGCCTTTTAAAATGGACAATGCTTGTAAAGTCATATTAGAATCGTGAGCCCTATGAGGGAAAGAATCTTTTGCTTTGTATCTCCAGTGATTAGACCAGTGTTTCCCATATTGTGCTTTAAAAATGTTTATTGATTTACTGACTGATGAACTACTTGAAAACATTTCAAAGGAAAGTAGCAGTAGATTATGACTAGATCACAGTTAAAACAATAATTCACAATACTTCAGCTAAGAGCAAAAACTATTCTATATCATATTTTATGAGTAACTTGATCCTTGTTAATGTTAGCTGGCAATAACTATTAAAAACTTATGGTAAATTAATCCTCCTAGTGATAGCTGAGTTTACTACAATAGCCCTGAGACAGAATAACCTTGAACATACAAATAAATGCATCTCTAATGGAAGAACTTTGGATTATGGGATGGAAGCTACAGAGAGGGAGATGGGGAGAGATTTCCATGGGTTTGCTACTCTTATCTTACATTTCATTAAAAAACTACAGTCTGCCTGGAAAGGAAAACTCCACCTTTTTTGATTGCCCTAGAGAACATCTGTATGATTTTTGAAATCCTTTATGTGTTAGGTCAGAAAACAGAAAAGGCTTATTATTCATTGATTCAGAGGAAAAAAGGGGGAGGGTGTCTATGTAGGAGAGAAGGAGGGACAGCAAGATGGGAAGAGAGTTATTCAACTACCTAGCTCCTAGTCTATTATTGTCAATCTCTCTTTCATCTGAAAATTGGGGGTGGGAGATGAAGGAGTGGGGGGAAGGACCAGGAGAAGAGTTTGCAGGGTAACAAGACTAATCAGGACTTCACCATCAAAGCAAATATATCCAATTAACAGCTATTAAAGAAGAATTTTATGGCACTGTGCACAATGAAGGCCATTATATCTAGAGGAAATTAATCTTAATTATTGGTACCTGCATACATACATGCAAAGGGAAGCAACTCACATTAATCTACATTAAACTTAATAGCAGTCGGTGTATTATCTATTCTGAGTCAAAATTGACTGCTGGCCCCTGCATATGTATCTGCAGTGCTAACTCAAGTAATTATAGCACAGCCAGTCTCAAAGACACAATTTGTTCCCTATATAATAAATCAGCAACTAGGAGCTTTTCTATAATTAAAAAACAAACAAAAAATAGAACTCTATAGGCAAATGTCATTTTTTTTCTAAGAGGAATTAGAGAAAAAGAGACGATGTCTACCCGCTACCCACTCTGAAAGAGCAAAGAAAGAAGCTCATTGCTTTGACAGATTCCTAGATAGACCCATAAATACAAACCTTCCAGTATTAGATTTTCTGCACTGTGGAGATGAGCATTTATAGAATCCCTAGGTTGCAGGCTGCTGGGATTCCCTGCTTCATTTCTAAAATGACTGTTAGAATCAGCCTAGAATAGTTCATTGTATGTTAATATAAGGTTCAATTATCTAGGCCTGTGTGGTAGATTAATTTGATATAATAAAACTTCAATTAACCAAGTTTTAATTCTTTTCTGCACTTGACTGGTATGAAAGAGGGACACTCCCCAATCCAACTCATCTTCCCAAATAAAAAGAGAAAGAAAATCTTACCTCATGGATTTATTTAAGAAACTTTCAGTGACTGAATTGTGCTCAGTAAATATTCACCCTAATCCCCTTCACCTTCTCCATCTCAATTTGAAGGTTAGATACTAAGGGTATGTGCTGAGAATAGAATCTTCACTTCATACTGAGTCTTGGGAAGCAACAGAACAAGGTAAGTCTAGGGAGATGTTAGGGATTCCTAGAAGTTGGGTTAGTGACAAACTGGGACTGACCAGGAGACAGGTGGTGAAGTCCAAAGAAATCATCTAAAATATAGAAGGGAAAGCAGGTACTTCTCAGTACAGGGAGATTTGGAGTGCAAATTAATGGAAGAATGAGTAGGTTCATCATGCAGCTAAACAAGTCAAAACCTCAAGTCAAGCAAGAGAGAGAGGCAGTAGAGATCAGAAATCTAGAATGGAAAACCTGAAAACTGGTTCTGGGTCAAAGATGCTTAACAACTCTCAGCAGGAGTCAGGGAAGCAGGCAGGGGAGTTGGGTGATGTTGCTCTTATTTCTTTATCCTTTGTTCTCAAAGGAAACCATGTCATCAGGGAGGTGATGCCATGACATGCAAGTAAATCGGATTTGAGGGAGGGAGGGTTATGCAGGGGCACCAGCCCCCCTTTCTCCTCCGAAACCTAGACATGGAATACCAATAGTAAGAGTGGAACCTGATGCTGAACCTAAGTGTTGAATGGAAAGGGCCCCGTATATATTTCCTACAGAGAGAGGCAACAAGATCTTAGATAAAATATTTTTCCTCTCCAGATTTCACTTTCTTCCTCTAGAAAAAGAACTGGCTGATTTCTAAAGTCTATTCTAATGCAAACTGTTTGAGGATTCTAACTTTCCTATTAAAAAAAACAAACCAAAAAAAAAAAAAACCAAACCCAACACTTTGAACATTTTACTTCCTGGTTTCAAAAAACTAGATTCCTTACTACTGCAGTTTAAATCCATACTTAATCTGACATTTTAAACCTTTCATAATCTGACCCTAATCCAACTTTATCCCCCACTATCCTTACTACATAAATTTGTCAATGCATGAAGGCGTGCCTTATGCTTTTTAAACCCCATGCATTGTTCAGTCATGTCTAACTTTCTTTGACCCCATTTGGCATTTTCTTGCCAAAGATAATAGAATTGTTTGCCATTTCCTTCTCCAGTTCATTTTACAGATGAGGAAACTGAGGCAAACAGGTTTAAGTGAGTTATCCAGAATCACACAGCTAGTGTTTGAGGTCATATTTTAATTCAAGTCAGGTAGACCTGGCGCTTTAGTCACTGCCCCTTCAAAGTTTGTATCTTTTCTTAACTTGACCATGTTTAGGCAAATCCAAACCAGTTTGTAAGTACCCTTTTCCTGGCCTGGTGCTTTAGTCACTGCATCCCCTAGCTACCCCTTCAAACTCCATATGTTTTCTTTTCTTTTCTTTTCTTTTTTTTTTTTTTTTTTGGCTGAAACAATTGGGGTTAAGTGACTTGCCCAGGGTCACACAGCTAGGACGTGTTAAGTGTCTGAGGTCAGATTTGAACTCAGGTCCTCCTGATTTCAGGGCTGGTGTTCTATCTACTGCGCCACCAACTGCCCCCATATGTTTTCTTAACTTGACCCTGTTTAGGCTAATCCAAACTAGTTTGCAAATACTCCTCTCCCACGAAACCTCTCCAACACATGGTACTTTTACCCTAACCCCCTCATTTTTGAAAAAAGAAAACTGAAGCCCAGAAAAGTGAATTGACTGGCCCAAGATCACACAGGTAGTAAGCAGCAGAAATATGACTGAACTCAATATTTTCTGATCCTACTATGCCATGGTGCCCCCAGCTAACTCAGTGTCAAACATGTTATGGAGATTAGAACTGACCTGAATGTGATATGTGTGATATGTGTCCAGGCTATCTGGATGAATGGAATAATTTTCCTTCCCTTCCCTTCTTTCTCTCCTTACCCCTAGCATTTAAGAAGTTCTCCTTCCTCCCAGATCATGGCTTTCATTCATCCGAACCACTTCTTTTGCATCCATGAAGAAGCTAGGTAAGGGACTTTGAGTCAGCTAGTGAGAAAATATTGATGATGTATTTATTATGCATCAGGTACTATTTCCTCACAGAAAATGGATCTTGGTCAGGGAGACCAAGAGACAGAGGTAAAAAGAGAGAATAACCTGATCATAGAGGTCAGTCTGTGAAAAGTGGAGTTGGAAAATGGAGTGGTTTGTTTGAAGAATGATAAGAAAGCTACTTTCTGGAAAAACAAGTGGGCAGTTCTTAGTGGTTAGTCCTCATTGACGCCCTCCCATCTCACCTGAGAGAAACAGAGCAAATATGGTGTAGAACAGATCCAAGGATAGCACAGGTCGTGCTAGAAAGGTGCCAGCTCCAGGGTTGCTTTATCAGATAAAGAAGATTGCCTTGGTTATTTCTACCACATTAGAAAGAACTGGGAGCAGGAGAGAATACACATTTATTGAGCACTTACTCTGCATCGGTTCCTATGCTAAATCCTCACAACAACTCTATAAGGTAATATAGTGACTACCATGGCCTAGAGGGCCAGTACACCCCACAAGGTTCTGGTATCCTTAGGAGAATGGGTAGGAGTGTTCTAGGCCAGGGTTTTTAAACTTTTTATACCTATGATCCCTTTTTGTCTGAGAAATTTTTGTTCAATCCCAGGTATATAGGTATATAAAATAGGTATACAAATCATTTACTGATAATGAATGATAATTTCATGATCTTCCACATTCAGTTACAAGACTCCATATGATGTTGCAAACCACAGTTTAAGAAGCTGGGGTCTAGGTTCTCTGCTGATGGTTACAGGCCCCATTAGACTGGGGGGAGTGTCTCCCAGTTCTATTAGCCATCTACAATCAGCTTAGCTGTTACAGAGAAATATTTACTTCAAAGGGTTTAATAACAGAAGTATAAACCTACTACACACACGGCATAATTCCCTCCCTACTCTATACCTTGTACTTTAAGGGAAATGAGATTAGGTTTATAGCTTATTTCAGTTCCTATAGAGGATAATATTAATTAATTCCAAGTCCAAATCCCTCCTTGGACTCAAGTTCCAGGCACCCTCGTTTCTCAGAGTTGCTATGCCTGTCTGGTTGGCTAGAGCACCTCACCTGCTGTACTCTTGGCTTCAAGGCCTCCATGGCCCAAACTCCTGGCTCCCATGAGGATCACCTTTCCTACCTAAAACTGAGGCATTCAGACAACACAGGACAGAAACAACACCTCCAGGCTTTTTTCTCTGAGCCCAAATAAAAGAGAAGGAGCAGAAGAAGGGCAGTCCTTTCTTTTTCTTAGATTCACTTTATGATGCTCATGCTGCTATTGAACTGTGATCTCTTCCCTATGAACACAGCGGAAGAGAGTGGTTAAAAGAGAAAGACAGAGAAACAGACAGAAAGATAGACACAGAGAAAGAGAGAGGGGAGAGGGAGAGAAGGAAGGAGGAAAGGAAGGAAGGAAGGAAGGAGGGAGGGAGGGAGAGAGAAAGAAAGAGAAAAAAAGTGTTAACTGACTTTCATCAGTTTTAAGGATGCAGACAACCAATCAAATAAGCTTTCCCTACCTACTTGATAGGGAACACAGAATCCTGGCAGGCAATCCGGATGCTTCAAAGGCTGCTCAAGGTCACTTACATGTTATATTCAAATTAGGCATTCCCAGACTTTCCTATTTTAATCCCCATTTTACAGATGAGGAAACTGAGATAACAGTATTAAAGTGATTAAAGTATTCTGAGGATGAATTTGAATTTCAGTCTTCCTGACTTTAGGCCCAGCACTGTGCATTGAACCACCTACCCTACCAAAAAGAAAAATCAGAAAGATGAGGATGCCTAAGAAATCAGCCACAAATATGATTTTAGTTCTGAACATATCCAAGTATTTCTGTATGGTCTTTCTAAACACCTAGACAATCACTGAGAATTCTGAATTGACTGCATCACCCAGAAGTCTTATTTCAATACTTGATTTTTTCTTGAGACTCCATTACCACCAGGCTTTTGTCAGTTGAGCTTTAAGACTGTTGGATTATAAAGGAAAGGCAAAAAGATCACATGTTGGCTGGAGGAAGAAGTGCCCTCCAGAGAAAGGATTCTCCAATATTTGTTTCCCATGATCCTCTTCTAAGGAATCCAATACCATCACCTACACACACACACACACACACACACACACACACACACACAATTTATTTTCATTTTGCCATTCTTAAAAACTAGGAGGGTGGAAACTAAAGAGAAATCAGAAAGAAAATTATTTCATTCATTCATAAGTCATTGTTGTTCATTCATGTTTAGCTCTCAGTGATTCCACAAGTTTTCTTGGCAAGAGTGGTTTGCCATTTCCTTCTCCACCTTATTTTATAGATGAGAAAACAGTGGCAAACAGGGTTAAGAGACTTTTCTAGGCTCACCCAGCTAGTCAGTGTCTGAGGTCAAATTTGAATTCAGGTGTTCTTGACTTCAGGGTCAACACTCTATTCATCCCACCACCTAGCTCTCCATTCATTACCATAACTTGTGCTTAACCAACATCACCACTTGGAAGAAACTCAAGACAATTCCATTCTCTACCATAGTGGTATCAAACTTAAATAAAAATGGGGGGCCACTTAGAAAACCACAATAGCATTATCTATATTTCATTGTATGTTTATGTATTTTGTTAAATATATTCCAATTATGTTTTAATCTGGTTGGAGCAGCACTAAGGAGTATTATGGTTAAATGTGACCTTTTGACCTCATATTTGACACCTCTACTCTATAATATACTTACTATTCCCAAATTAGGAAAAGGCACTTGGTAAAATGGGAAGAACATTGGCTCTGGAATCAGAAGATCCAAATTCAAATTCCACATCTGCCACTTACTACCTTTGAGACCTCAGGCAAATCATTTAACTCATCAAGGTTTCAGTTTTCTTATCTATAACATGATAGGGTTTGATTAGGGGAACTTTTTTATCCCTTCCAACTTTAAATCATGTTTCCAAATTGCTACTTATCACACCCTCTATCTAGATATTTGAAAAATACATATGCCCTACATATATATGTGTATATATATATATATATATGTGTGTGTGTGTGTGTTTAATGTCCTTCCCAATCCCCACCACATGCACACTCTTGAATTAGAGAACTCATAAAAAGGGCTTCTATATGCCCTTTGTGAGGAAGTCAAACATTCTGGTGGAATACATCGCGACATTTTCCCAAGGAGTTGGAAGACAAAACCCAGGATCCAGTAAGGAAAAATCTTTTGAGATGGAATGCACTTTAGGCTGACCCCTTAAAGAAAAAATGTTATATGCCTGGGAAAGATTATCAGTGCCAATGTTATAAGAGGGTTCCACTGTAATAAAGATAGCTTATGGCTTCATGCTGCCTTTCATCCCAGAGCCTCCCCCAAAAAAGACTTAAAAACTGAAATCTTATACACATGCATACACACATAATATTTAAAAATTCACACATATATCACTTCACCCACCTCTTTAATGAAGGTGGAATGTGGCAGATGTTTCACAGCTGCATGGCAACTACAACATAGCAGTTTAGAACAGGAAGTAGGGGATATCCTATCCAAGAAAAATTGCAGCAATAGTAAATGGAGGTAAAATCTAATTACCCCCACCTGGAATTCAGCCAAATGCTTGGGGGACCCCTCCATGCTCCTCCCCCAGCCCTTAAAAAAGAATCCCCAAGTTATTAACTGGAGGGAAAAAAAAACACTAGTACAAAGACACCAATTGCTCCCAGAGAGCCTCCGCAATACTAACAGCGTTAATGGAAAAGATGTCCTTATTGAATTATTCACATTATATAACATGTCCAGGACTCAGTTTCCTTATCTACAAAATAAGAGGGTGGGACTAGGTGACCTCTTGAATCTCTTCCAACTTTAAATCTATGTTACCAAATTACCAGTATTTGAAGAATGTCACTTGTGATGGTTAGCTCCATTAGTCCAAGTCCCAAAGTGATGAGCCCAGGGCCAAGCCTTTAATATCCATATGAATCAGTTATTTTTACTCTTGTTCAATAGCCAATAATGCATACCTAAGCCCAGTCAACCATCCTCTTCCTCTCAAAGGGAACTGAAAGAGAATAAACAAAAATAAATGAATTGATGAACAATGACTGAATGAATACATGGATGGAGAGAAAAAGAAAGCACATATTAAGTGCCTATTATATGCCAAGCTCTGTGCTAAGCTCTAGAGACAAAATATAGAAAAAAAAACTAGCTAGGCCCTGCTCCTGAGGACCTCACACCCTTTTTGGAGGGCATAACAAATTAAAAGTCCAGCTACAAAACAGATGAAAAAGTTGAGAAGTCTTAAGGATGCGAGAATGGGTCAGATAAAAAATTATTCTTAGTATGGAAGAAAGGATTCAGAGGATCTGCAGTACTGACTGAGAATGGGAATACAGTTGAAGATGGATGGGAGAAATCATATGTGTCTTGTCTATTTAGGTAAAGTAGTAGTCACAGCAACCATGACCTTGGAGTATCCATGGCTCTTTGCCTCCCTTGCCTTGAAATAAACTTACCATTGTCTATCCTTCAAATTCATCTAAGGCATACTTGATCTATTCTATGCAAATACTAGTAATATGCAAATATCACATATGCAAATACTAAAAATCTGCAAGTACTATATTCTATGCAAATATTAAAAGTGTCAAGCCATATTTTAGTCTCATTTCTCTTATCTCTGTCTCAATCCTGTAAATATACATAAAGCAATCCAAATGGCTAACAATTATATGGCTCTTAAAAGTTGCAAAGTGTTTTACACATATTATACCATTTGAGGTTATAATATAACAACTCAAGGACATAGAGGTTATTTTTTTTGCTTTTTTTTTTTTTTTGCTGAGGCAATTGAGGTTAAGTGACTTGCCCAGAGTCACACAGCTAGGGAATGTTAAGTGTCTGAGCATAGAGGTTATTTTTATTCAACATTTACAGATGTGACAACTTAAGCTGAGAGAGAATAACTGACTAGGTCAGGGTCACATAGCTAGTGTGTAAAGCAAGATTCAAACTCAGGTTTTCCTGAATCCAATCTAGTACTCTGTCCACCCACCAAGCAGTTGCCTGATACACTGAGGCTGTTCATGGATCTCAGGGATAGGAACCAGGTCTACATAACTCTCCCTTTATTGTTCCCAACATGTGTCAAATCCCCAAATTGATGAGGGTGATGATTGGATGGGAACTGAGTCTCTCATCTTGACTTTGTTTTTATTTTATTTTATTTTATTTTTGATGAGGTAATTCTCTTGCCTAGGGTCATATAGCTAGTAAGTGTTAGGTGTCTGAGGCTGGATTTGAACTCAGATTCTCCTGACTACAGGGCCAGGGCAGTGGATACAGTGTACCATTCAGCTGTCCCACTCTTTTCTTGATTTTATACATAAAATTGTGCCATATACAGGGTATGAGTTCAACAAACCTTACCCAATTATTAATGGGCATCTTAGAGCCTCCTCAGCATCGCAATATTATCCATATTTTTAGCCTCCCGAACTTTTTCTTCCAAGCCTGAGAGGAGTCTCTCCATCCTTCCTTTGAGCTGCTTCCTCCTTTCCCCACTTCCACCTCCACTCTTCCTTCTAACCTCTCTCTCATTTTTACTCTGGTCCCCAGCCACTTAAGGAATTTAGTAAACAACAGTATTGATTGTTTGCCACTGGTCAGACATAAAGGGAGTAGCATTTTTCCCTCAGTAACCTAGGAAAAAACTACTATTAGCTTTCCTGTAAAAGCCTATCTATTATACTGTTGGAAAGACTCACTATCACAAAGCAAGGTGTTTTCTCCATGAGTTGCAAAACAGCCACCGATAGAGGGGTCAGGAACAAATAGCCTACGGAGGTCTGGCACCTCAAGGCTTGTTATTGGTTCATTTGAATCTATAGAGGCTCAGGCTCAAGAGGCCATGGTCACAGGAGCATTCTTTGAAGGAAAATCCAGCTTAACTGGGTGTCTGCCACAAACTGCATCTCTGATTCCAACAAGTCCTCTCAGTAGTTTGTCTTTGTACATGAGGGATTACCAGATGAGAACATTTGGATGGCTCAGTCTTGATCTCATAAGAACTTGCCTTTATATATAGTGATTTGAGGTTTACAAAGTCTTTTGCACATATTATATCAGAAGGTAAGCATGAGTATCATCCCCATTTTACAGATGAGACAACTGAGGCCAAGAGAAGTGAAATGACTTGGTTGATACAATCAATAAGGGTCTGATACATAATTTGAACTCAGGTCCTCCTGACTCCAAATCCAGCAATCTGTCTACTAAAGGACAGATTTCTAAAGCTGTCAGTTTGTCACTTCCACATACAAAGGACCATTCATACTATTCAATGTAAAATTTGCATCCTGTTTGGAAAAGCTAAATAATGCCATCATTCCAGCCATGGTATCAGGGAAACATTTTCAGATAGGCTCTGAGCTATTTCCCTTACCTACTGCTGAAATAGTGATATCACATTGAAGTGCTTCTAGATATATGGTGAGAGAAAGTGTGTGTGGGGGGGGGGAGAACCATCAAAACTTGTTGACAGTCCAAAGAAAAATATCTTTCCACCAGAACAGCTGTTGCTAAGTTTAGTTGATAGGTATCCTGTCACTAAGAAAATAGGAAGACATCTTAAAATGTCTCTTTTGTTTGATTACTATTCCAAGGCTGATTAGTTTGTTTACAACTGCCTAGTTTGCAAGAATAACTCAAAGGGAAACAAACAAACAAACAATTGTCCTGTTTGGTGATGGATTCAACTAAACTCTTTCAATCAAGCCATCAGGATACTGGTACAAATGCTAACAGAGAAAACCCAAAATGTTGATTTGCCCTTGGAATGTCTCCTCTAAACTTACTTCTCCATGGACTAACACTTCTCCAAACACCAACCTCCAACCTTCAGTTCTTGTTCTTCTCTCTCTTAGACTTGAGACTTCTTTCTGAGACTTTTTGAAAAATGCAAGGAATCCTTAGGGTCCCTTGTCTGAAAGTTCTGTCAAGGATATAGGAAGGGTATAAAGATTAGTCCCAGAGTTTTATTCAGATCAGGAGTTCCTAGATCAAAGCTTCTTAAACTGTGGCTTGTGACCCCATATAGGGTCATGTAAGGATCATGAAAAATTTGGCAATAGTAAAAGGTATCAAATATTCTTCCAAGATTTAATTCTTTATGTAAAAATAAACATTCATATCAATCTCATTAATATACAAAATTCCTTTCCTTTTTAATAAATGGTAAAATTATATGCATTTCAAAGAATTGTTTAAAATAAATTGCTTTATGATTTATTATCAACAAATCTTTGATTTGTATAACTACTTTATGTAACAATATATCTGAGATTGCATAAAAATTTCTCAATTAAAAAGAGGTCATGAGTGGAAAAAGTTTAAGAAGCTCTGCCCTGGATAAAGGGATTTCCTCTGCCAATGCAGGTGAGCACCTTCTCTGCAATTTACAATCTTAAGGGGGTGTCTAGAGGACAAAGGTATTAAATGAATTACAAGGGCTCATGCTGCCAGTTTATAACAGATTTGGAACTTGATCTCATGTCTTCCTAGCTCCATTGATGGCTGTCTATCCACTATTCAATGTTACTTCTGTCCAGGCTATAGCAGATAAAAATAAGTCATGTCTATACTTTAAGACTTAGAGATCAATTTCCTTATAATATTTCTGTGAGGTAGGCAGTAAATAATATTCCTTATTACAATATTTCTGCGGTCTTTGATAACCCAGAGGGAAGGATTCAGATTTGAAATCAAAGACCTTTCATTGAAATGCCAGCTCTTCTACTCACTACATACCTGACTTTGGACAAGTCACCTAAATGTCTTGTCTTACATTTCCTCATCTTTAAAATGAATGAAGAGATTCTTCCTACCTTTATTGAAGCCATGGGGATTATGGGTATGTCAGGCATATATAGAGTTGGAGAAGGAAAAGATTTGGTTCCCTTCTATCATCTTAGCTGGAGTAGTCATAATATGTTAGTTGGTGTTGCTAAACACTTTTTTCTTCTTTCTTTTTAATTCTGTGATTATGAAGGATGCTTCAGTTGGGTAAAGAAAAGGTCATATATCAATGTTAGAGGGTATGTAGGAAAACTGGGACACTGATACATTGTTGGTGGAATTGTGAACAGATCCAACCATTCTGGAGAGCAATTTGGAACTATGCTCAAAAAAGTTATCATGTAATGCTCAGGGAGAAACTGAGGCAGTATCACACAGTGGAAATTAGGTAATGCTTTATTGATGTTAATTGAGAGTTCAGAATCCATAGCTATGGATCAGGACTGGTAGGACTCAGGTCTCAAAGCACACAGTCCAGCCCAGAGACTGACACACAGCAATGTCAGCCGACTGAGTACAAAGTACCCAGCACTTCATTGATGGAGAACACTAGTTTTTATAATCTCCATGGCCCAGGGGGAAACAAAGAACTCATGGGAACAGCTGAGTACATCTGGTGTCCAAGAAAACTATAAATTCAGTTCTGACAGGTAGGTGTAAGAAGCCTTGCCAAAGAAGATTGCTCGTCTGGGTCATGGATAAGGGTAGGTGGAGGCTGACCATCTGGAGGTTTCATGATTACTTTGGAATGTGAGTCCAATTATTTCTGAAGGTCAGGAAATGGGGATTTCTATTCTGGGACAGAGCAATTAAGGGAGACTGAAACAGCAATTAAGGGAGACTGATACTGAAACTGAGGGAAACTGAGACAGTAACTGAGGGAGACTGAGACAGTAACTGAGGGAAACTGAGACAGTAACTGAGGGAAACTGAGACAGTAACTAAGGGAGACTGAAACAGTAACTGAGGGAAACTGAGACAGGCACAACAATCAAACTGTGCATACCCTTTGATCCAGCAGTATTTCTATTCGACTTATATCCCAAAGAGATCTTAAAGGAAGGAAAGGGCACCACATGTGCAAGAATGTTTGTGGCAGCCCTTTTTGTAGTGGCAAGAAACGGAAACTGAGTGGATGCCCATCAATTGGAGAATGGCTGAATAAATTATGGTATATGAATGTTATTGAATATTATTGTTCTGTAAGAAACGACCAGCAGGATGATTTCAGAGAGGCCTCGAGAGACTTGTGTGAACTGATACTAAGTGAAATGAGTAGAACCAGGGGAGTATTGTACTCCCCTGTTGGCAACAACAAGATTATATGATGATCAATTCTGATGGATGTGGCTCTTTTCAACAATGAGCTGATTCAGGCCAGTTCCAATGGTCTTGTGATGGAGAGAGCCATCTACACCCAGAGAGAGAACTGCGGGAACTGAGCATGGTTCACCATCATAGTATTTTCACTCTTTTTGTTATTGTTTGTTTACATTGTGTTTTCTTTCTCATTTTTTTTCCTTTTTAATCTGATTTTTCTTATGCAGCATGATATTTGTGGAAATATGTATAGAAGAATTGCACATGTTTAACATATTGGATTACTTGACATTAGGAGAGGAAGTAGAGGGAAGGGAAGGAAAAAATTTAGAACACAAGATTTTGTAAGGGTGAATGTTGAAAATTATCCATGAATATTGATTTGAAAATAAAAAGCTTTAATTAAAAAAAGAAAAGGTCATATATTCAGAAATTAAAGTGATATAAAACCAAAATATCAATAAAAATAAGAAAGTTATAATTAAATAAAATGAAGAGATTGAACCAGATGATCTCTAAGGTTTGTTCCAGCTTCAAATCCTATTATTCTATGATTTTAAATTCAACAAAAACCATGAGGTTTGAACATGAAGAAATTGGAAGCTCTTCATCATTAGCATTTACATGAAAAAAATTTTTAAGACAGATCCTCATCAAGCTAGTATTATTTATATGCAACACCACATAGAAGAGAGGAAACAAATGAAATTATATCTCCAGATCCCTTTCAGCCCTCATATTCAATGAATGGTCAGTCCAAATCAATTTCATCAAGCTCAACCTGTTTAATTTTCTATGATGCTTTCCATTTGCTCTACCAAAAGATGACAAACTCTTGATCATGGGGTTCACAACTTCCATCAGCTTCGTTCATGGACCTCATTTATCATTTATCATTTCCCTCTAACCTATAATTTTCAGTCTAGTTGAATAAATTTCTTTACTGGTGCTTATCAATAATATGTTTCCTCTTTTTTTCTAACACCTAGAATGATCCCCACTTTCCTTTTCATCCTTTAAAACTGACTCTTACCTCCATAAAAACTTTAATGACTTTAAAGAAATTTATAACACAATGATTAATAACCTCAAACATATCATGTTAATCTTCCTCCACTTTTATATAACTATTCCTCTGTATTAAATATAAACAAACACATGCCTTTATTTCCTTATAAAACTGAAAAAGTAGCCAGGGTACCATGGTGTATGTTGTTAAACAAAAGGTCACATACTCACTAGGGAAATAAGACAACAGCCATGAAATAATTAGAAAATGACTTGTCCATAAGAACAACCATTCTAAGGGACAAGAATCATTTTGATATATAATAATTAAATTCTTAGAATGAGAAGATTATATATGTATAGAATATATAGAAATAATATAGAAAAATATAGAAATATTATATAATATAGAATATATATTATAGAAAATATAATATATTTTATAATATATAAACATTGATATAGTATAGAAATTATATAATGTAGAATATATAGAGAAACATATAATATGTAGAATATTATATAATATACAAAAATATAGTATAGAATATAAATAATATAGAAATACATAATATAGAAAAAAAGGATTGTACTTGGAGGCAGGAAAAGTTGGATTCAAATCCTACTTCTACTAGTTGTGTGACCTTGGATAAAGGAGTTAATCTCTGTTATCCTCAGACAACTCTTTAAGATTTTTCTTCCATGTTATATATGGTTAGGGGTAGAATAAAGATTGGGAGGTAAGAAGAGAGGATAAAGTTATAGGGTTAGGATAAAAAAAGAGGCTAAGGACAATATTGAGTAAAAATAAGGCAGAGGGAAATTTACAAATAGCAATTATAACTGTTAATGTGAATAGGAGGAACTCACCCATAAAATGGAAATGAATAGTAGAGTGGATTAAAAGTCAGAATCCAACAATATGTTGTTTACAAGAAACTCAGATTTAAGAATGAGAGATACACACAGAGTTAAAATGGAGGGTTGAGTTGTTTGCACAGATTCAACTTCATCACCTAACCTAAGAATTGGAAAAGGTCATAAGATCATAGATTTTGAGCTGAAGGAGGCCTCTGGTCCAATCATCTCATTTTAGAGGGATTTGTTAAGATAATTTGCCAAAATAACTTGCCAAAGATAACACATATAAACGTCAGAGAAAAGATCTATGTGACAGGCACTGTGCTAAGTGCTGGGGATTCTAACAAAGACCAAAAAAAAAAAAAATAGTCCTGCTCTCAAGGAATTCACAGTCTAATGAGAAAGCCATCATGCAAACAATTCTGTACAGAGAAGTTATAATGATAAATTGGACTGACTCAGTAATTTATATTGTCTTACAATAAACAAAGCAAACAAACAAAAACAACCCAGTAGCATGTCTTCAAAATTCTGTACTCTTCTCAAAGGTCACAGTTTCTGACTCAGTAATAGATAAAAGGTTTGAATAGCACCTATCTTGTATTTTGTGTTTTTATACTTCATGCCCAGTGCAGTGCCTGGCATTTTGTTGTTCAATTGTTTTTCAGTCATGTCAGACTCTTCATTACCCCACTTGGGGTTTTCTTGGCAAAAACTATAAAAGTTGTTTACCATTTTCTTCTCCAGCTCATTTTATAGATGAGGAAACTGATCTGGGTTAGATGACTTACACAGGGACATACAGGTAGTAAATGTCTGAGGATGGATTTGATCTCAGGAAGATAAAACTGCTTGACTCCAGGCACTAAACTTTATCAATTGCACCACCTAGCTGCCACCACCTGACATATACTAGGTATTTAATAAATGATTCTTGAGTAGCTATTGAAATAACAACAAACAATTATATAGCACTTACTATATGAACTTCTAGGTAGTTATTATCTCATTTGATCCTACAACAACCTTGGGAAACAGGTACTATTATTTACATTTTATAAATGGGACTTGCCAAAAGTTACATATATAGAAAGTATTTCAGTCTGAATTTGAATTCAGGTCTTCTTATCTCCAAGTCTATTATTCTATTCACTGTGGTGTCAGCTAGCTGTACTTATTATCTTCCCAATTAGAATTCAAGTTCCCAGATCCCAGGGATTGTTTATTTCTTTGACTTTATATCACCAGTGATATAAGTGGGAGCTAAATAAATATTTATTGATTGAATGATTGAACACATTCTCTTCCTCAGCAGAGTATATATATATATATATGTATATATATGCATATATATACATATATATATAATATGTAGATATATATCTATATTCACTGAATCATCTCTTTCACCCAAATTTTCATGATCAAACTGCCCTCCAGCTCTTCTCTGCAGAAATACTCTCTCAATCCAAGTAGCAATTCAGTTGGTCTTACCCCACCCTGCTCCATCCTGTTGTGGGCTGCACAGGAAAGTGATGACAGCTTCCTTAAGTGCCTTCTGGTGCAGCACCTTCCCCTGATTTTTCCTGTCATTATTCCTTATTTCCCTTCAAAAAAGAAAATGAAGTACTATTAATGACCAGCCCAATCCTCCCCTTTCTTAGTACTTTTTTTGTGGGGAAGGGAGCCAAGTTAATAGAAGGATGTGAATCCACCTCTTCTTAACCACTCCATAATCTGAAGCAATAAAAATCCCTCCTTTGCCTGAGCTTGGACCTGGATATCAGTTCTTACAGATGAGCCATGGAGGTCCCTCCCTCCTTAATGTCCCACTCTATCAAGTCTGATATGTGGAGGTATTGCCCTCATTTTTCAGCAGAAAGAGGTAAAGGAATAGGAAGGAATAGGTATGCACTGTTCTCGCACAAAATGACCAAGTCAGTCGATCAATAAGCATTTATTTTAATGTTTATATGTCAAATGTCAAAAAATTATTTTAATAATAAACGTGGAGAGGATGTGGGAAAATTGGGACACTGATACATTGTTGGTGGAATTGTGAACTGATCCAACCATTCTGGAGAGCAATTTGGAACTATGCTCAAAAAGTTATCAAACTGTGCATACCCTTTGACCCAGTAGTGTTTCTACTGGGCCTGTATCCCAAAGAGATCTTAAAGGAAGGAAAGGGACCCACATGTGCAAGAATTTTTGTGGCAGCCCTTTTTGTAGTGGCTAGAAACTGGAAACTGAATGGATGCCCATCAATTGGAGAGTGGCTGAATAAATTATAATATATGAATGCCATGGAATATTATTGTTCTATAAGATACGACCAACAGGATGATTTCAGAGAGGCCTAGAGAGACTCCCATGAACATGCTGAGCGAAGTGATCAGAACCAGGAGATCATTATATACAACAACAATAAGATTATATGATGATCAATTCTGATGGATGTACTTCTTTCCAACAATGAGATGACTGAGGCAAGTTCTAATGATCTTGTGATGAAAAGAGCCATCTACATCCAGAGAGAGGGCTGTGGGAACTGAGTGTGGATCACATCATAGCATTTTCACTCTTTGTTATTTGCTTGAATTTTATTTTTTTCTCTTTTTTTTCTTTTTTGATTTGATTTTTCTTATGCAGCAAGATAATTGTATAAATATCTCTGCATATATTTGATTTAACATATATTTTACTATATTTAACATATATTGGATTACTTGCAACTAGGGGAGGAGATAAGGGAAAGGGGAGAAATTTGGAACACAAGGTTTTGCAAGAGTTAATGTTGAAAAATTATCCATGTATATGTTTTGAAAATAAAAAAGATGTAATAAAAATACAATAAGAACAACAAAAAATAATAAGCATGTACTATGTGCCGTTCATTTCACTAAGCACTGGTTAAGAAAGAGAAAAGATATTGTTGCTCTCCAGCACTTACAGTTCTAATGGGGGAAAGCACTAAAATTAACAGGGATGAGGAAAGGCTTCCTGTAGAAAGGGGGATTTTAGCTTGGGACTTGAAGGAAGCTTGAGAAGCCAAGAGGCAGAGAGGAAAAACTAGAGCATTCCAGAAAGGGAAGTCAGTGAAAGTGCCTGGAGTTAAAGTGTGGAAGCAGGTTATGAAAAGCTTTGAATGCCAACCAGCGGATTTTATATTTGATCCTAGAGGTGATAGGGTTTATTGGAGTTTATTGAAATAGTCATACAATCATTTTAGGAAAATCACTGGGTACGTAGAAACATGGATTCAACCCTGAGGAGCTAAAGATTCTATCTGATTCTTAAGGACTCTTGCTACTGATTCCTTTATACAAGCTATGTTCTCTCTAATTCTAGCCTTATATCCCAGTGTTTTGGGTTACATTCTCACAATCTCCTTTTGGTGTTGTAACATCCTTCAGCCAGAAAACCATGTTCTTCATATCTATAAAGTGTAAAGGGCAGGGCATCTGATAAAGTACTATTAGAACATGTCACTCAGTTCATTCTGCACTATTTCTAAGACTATTAACAGCAGAAACCACCTTTCCTTACCCAGTTGCTCTAGCATTGTTTCTTTAGCTGTGGTTCATGACTCCATATAAGGTCTCATAACTGAAGGTGGGGGTTACAAAATTATCAGTAAATAACTGAAGGTGGGGGTTACAAAATTGTCAGTAAACATTTGATGTATATTCCTATTTTATATACAGAGGTCACATAAAAAATTTCTCAGGTGAAATGAGTGAAAAAAAGTTTAAGAAGCCCTGGTCCAGCAAACACTTCATACTTTCCCTGATGTTCAACATGGAAGCTGCAGAGTCCTGTGATTTATAAAGATAACCAAACATCTCACGAAATTTCAATTCAAAATGTTATTATTTTCAAGCAATGATATATCCTCCAATAAGGATTTTGTCCAGACCAACATTTATCTATGGCATAGACACAAGCATATAAGGTTATGTCTTAAATACTAGGTGATTCAGCAATGGCAAGATTGAGTGGCAATCAACTATGATAGACTTGATTCTTCTCAGCAATTCAGTGATCCAAAGCAATCCAGTAAACTTTGAATGGAAAACACTATCTGCATCCAGTGAGAGAACTATGAAGACTGAATGTGAATCAATGCATACTGTTTTTACCTTTTTTTCCTGTTTTTTTTCTTGTGTTTTTTCCTTTTTGTTCTGATTTTTCTCTCCCAACATGATTCATATGGAAATATGTAAAATAATGAATATATATGTATAGTCCAAAAAATTAAAAAATTAACTCTTCCTTCTCTATAAAAAAATTACTAGGTGATTCATGGATTTGGACAGGGATAGAATCTCTAGGTCTATTTAAGAACTAGAACTTGCCCTAAGTAATTTGGTTGCTAAACCCCTAGAGCTTCCAGCATTGCTCTTTTGCATCATTCTCATGCCTCTGTCTAAAGAGACTAAACGGTTATTTTTGTAATGTTTATTATTGCAACACCACCTTCATTGTACAACCTATGACCTAGATCAGAAGTTTTCAGCTCAATCGAAATGGGCTATTAAATCCTACAACAATCTGTAAGGCTACATATTGATTTAACTTTAACAAGTAATGGTATTATACACATCTGTATTTTGTTGAATATTTTCCCATTATTTTTCATCCAGGTTTCACTCCAGGAGTGTTGTGAGCAGGGGAATGGCATTTTTGATACCTCTGTCCTATATCACCTAAAGCCTACCATAAAATTCTTGACCTCCAAAATACAAAGAGGAACTCTAGACCATCGTGTGTCTTCTCTCTTTCCCTCCCCTAGCACACGCTCTGAAAGAAGAATATGAAAAATCTAAAAGACATCCAATTCAGAGGTAGAGAGATAAAGCAAAACATAGCATTTTGATGCTTATAGATAAGCTTAATAAAAGAGGAATGTGGCTAGAGTGGTGGGAAACACTAATTTTGTCTTCATGGGATTAGGTGGTGAAGTACATAGAGCAATGGGCATGAAGTCAGGAAATCCTGAGTTCACATTTACTAGCTGTGTGATTCCGGCCAAGACATGACTTCTGCCTTTTTCAGTTTTCTCTATTTTAAAATGAAAATAATACTGTAATAGGATCCTCTGCCAAGGGTTATTGTAAGGACCTAATGAGAAATTTGCTAAATGCTTAGCATAGTGTCTGGAGTAGAGTGGGTGCTTAATAAATGCATGTTTCCTTCCTTCTTGAGGTTACCTTTTGTGCAGGGTCAAAATCATTTGCAGCTTAGCCAGAAAAAAAAATTTGTTCTCTGCCCAAGGAGTCCAAAAAGAAAAAAAAAACAATTAATTTTAGTCTATGAGCACTCTGCCAATCTTGCCTTAGATGGATGTGTTGGCTTGCCCAGATTGATAGGTATCTTTATCAGGGAAAGGTCCTTATCAGATAAATTTTAAATGACTTAAGGGGTCCTGAAGAGATTAGTGTAGAAGATAGTAGTAGGTAGCAATATTTAGTAGTTATCACAAAACTGCAATTACCAGAAGATTGGCATCTAACCAATAAAAACACTGAAACCAGTATAACAACATATCAGTAAAGACTATTTTTACCATGAAATTGAGTGTTTGAACTAACAAGCCCTGTGGAGTAAAGCCAAAAAAATAAAATAAAATACCATGATGTCCTTTAAGTAGGGGTGGAGAAGGGAAGGCAGCTACAACTTAAGGTACATGGTTATTCCTCTTTTTCCAAATGGTCCTAGACTGACTCTACAAGTCTAAATAATGGTGCTAGTATTAAAGGTTTCTATCAAATCCAAGATTTCCTTCTAGTTCTAGCTGAAGCCCAATGTTCTCTATGTAACTTTCCATGATTCTAAAATACACTAGTCTCTCTGTTTACTCCACACAAGTGAGCATTATATTTTAAACTTAAGTTCCATGTGCATAAATCTATTTAATACATGCCTGATCCCTTTGTCTATGGATTTTTTACCTAGAGATCCCAACCCACGGTTATGAACCACAAGATCCTGGACTCATACCTGGACTTTCTAGGCTCACATGACTGATTCCCCTGGACTTAGCATCTTCTCAGTGACCCCTGCTCAATTATCACTCACAGTCTTAATGGGACAAGAAATACTTCAGTCACAAAAACAAAGAGAATACACAGTAAGAAGGTCCAAAAGAAAGTCTTCAAAATTTGACTCTCAGATTCCCTGTGGAAAGTATGCCACTCATGGGTAGGACAGAAGAGGCAGTTAGCTAAGCACTCAGAGAAACCACACAATAGCTAGACACCACTCCTATCCAACAACAAAAGAGAAAAACAACAACAACAACAACAACAACAACAACAACAAAAACTTACACCAAAAAAAAATCCCTAACCTATTCATTTTAGGGGGCTCCAAGCTGCACACAGTAATTCAGAGATTTCTCACTCTTTTAGAAATCTGTTAGCAATTCCCAAATCTACAAACAGGCTTTAGAAGGGGGGGGGGGGAGAATTGTTACAGAAGCAATATCTATGTAAGGAAAAGCTGAAACCTAAATTGGATGCAGCTGAAAATATCTCAATCCTACAAGATTAGTCTTGACATAAACACCACAGCAGAAGCATGCTGCATGTTAAAAAGATTGACTGCAAAGCTCTCTCTCTGTTTCTCTCTCTGTCTCTCTCTGTCTCTGTCTCTCTTTCTCTTTCTCTCTCTCTGTGTATCTCTGTATCTCTGTCTCTCTCTGTCTCTCCCTGTCTTTCTCTGTCTCTCTCTGTCTCTGTGTCCCTTTCTCTATGTCTCTCTCTCTGTCTGTCTGTCTTTTCCTCTCTCTCTCTCTCTCTCTCTCTCTCTCTCTCTCTGTGTGTCTCTATTTCTCTTTCTCTCTGTCTCTCTCTGTGTCTCTGTCTCTGCCTCTGTCTCTGTCTCTCTATTTTTCTCTATCTCTCTGTTTCTGTGTCCCTGTTTCTGTGTGTTTCTGTCTTCTGTCTCTGTCTCTCTGTCTCTGTCTCTGTCTCTGTCTCTGTCTCTCTTTCCCTCTCTCTCCCTCTCTCTCTGTCTCTCTGTCTCTCTCTGTCTCTCTGTCTCTCTGTCTCTTTCTGTCTGTCTTTCTGTCTCTCCCTGTCTCTCCTCTTTCTCTCTGTCTTTCTCTCTGTGTGTCTCTGTCTCTGTCTCTCTTTCTTTCTCTCTGACTCTTTCCAATTTATTTTGCTGAACATCCCCTCTTCTGATGCCAAGAATACTTTTTTTTTTCTAACTGGATACAACACTAGATATTTTGCACAGGGTATATGATTAGAGTTGCCTTTTGGAACCCTGGCTAGCCTGAGATGCAGGGAAACATTGCCATATGGGCAAAAGCCAGCTGTAAAGGAGACCTAAAAGCCCACAAAGAGGCAAAAATCATCCAAATTAGAACTGAAAAGGACCAATGGGATCAATTGGTTGTGCCTCCAGGGATGGGTCCCAAATTTCCCATTTCACCTCCTTGTGGCTTGTACAGTCTAATTTTCAATGTCTCACCACTTCCTCTTGGAGGTTTTTCCAGATCTCAGTTATCACTGGGGGAGAGGTTGCCTGGATTCTAAGCCCAAGTTAATTTAATTTTCTGTCCACTATCATTCTAAGCATTTTCTTTTTTCTTTCTTTCATTTTTAAGGAGGAAGGAAAGCAATTTTAGCTTTTAAAAGCTCTGTTAAATTATACAGACTGCTTAAAAATCAGCAAAAGATCATCTGGATACATTGAGAATGAATGAAATGGAAACAAATTCCAATCAACTGGGGCACTGAAAACCTGCTAAAAAACAAAAGAGATGAAATAGATAATGGTAAAATAGTTAAAATGGATACAATGCTAACTTTGGAGTCAGGTTCAAGTCCTGCCTCTGACATATACTGACTATGGAATGATGAACAACTCCCTTAATTTCTTTGTCTCAGGCAACTCTTTAATTAATATAATAAATCATAGATAAATCATCATAGTCAACAAGCATCATTTAGAAGTACATATTGTTTCAGGCACTGTGCTAAGAATTGAAGTTACTAAGAAAGGGTGGGGGGAATTGTCCTTGTCCTAAAAGAGCTCACATGCTAAATGGAGAGCAACATATAGGCAATTATGTACATAGAAGATTAATAGAAAGTAATCTCTAATATTCTACATCAATGGAAAAAGTTTCTAAATCATTAGAGCACTTTACACTGATGAAATCACAGGCCCCAAAACAAATAAAAATACCAAAAACTAAAAAAAAAAAATTTCTTCTCTGAAAGTAATCTCTAGACCAATATATATGTATAAATTAATATACAAATGTTACATACATATATCATATTTTCATGATTTAAATAATTGAAATAAAGTTTATATTACATATAAATTATATTTAAATTATATATGAGCAATATATTATATATTTATATAACTATATACTTATATTTAGTTATGGTTTCCCAAAGAGATTGCTTTGGGAGAAAAATCCATTTTTTAAAAATTTTGTCTGTTTGTGGCCTATGATTTCATCACTGTAAGGTACTTCTAATTTATAACCTCCTACCAAGTTTAAATATGTATACACATATATGTGTATATACATGTAGATGTAATTCCTTGACATAAAAGACACACACTTATGTAGGAATCCATCTGTATCATGATCTTTCCATTAACTAGATACAAGTCAACTGATTAAGTGATCCCATTTGGTGATTCCATTGAATTTAAATGTTGTCTCAGTGCTTAATTCCCCAAAATGCCAGGTTGAATCCACCACACACCAGAAAAATTGCAATTTACACAACCAGCCAGATCTAATCCGGACTCCCCTACTTGTTCCAGCTATATATAGTTATTGCACTTTTCCAACCAGCTTCTTCCTCAGTCACATTCTTCAGGAGAGTCATATAATCTATTGGTATAATGGTCCTTTTTCAGAAGAAGCATTTCATTTTAATAAAAATGGGTATCACCATATTTAATCAATCAGGCTGATTGACAACAGCAATAGTTGAGTCTCCTAGCAGATGCTGCTACTACCTCATTCTTATTCCAGTTTCATTTCTCAATCAAATCCATGTGTAAAAAACATAATGTGCTGCCAACACAATGTAATAAAACTTCCCCTGAAATGCACACCAACAAGACAGAAACTGATAACTCAAAGTATGGGAAAAGTTAACTTCAGAAAAATCACTTATGGCACCCGAGGATTCAAGTTTTATGGAGGAGAGATATGCATCACCTCACTATTGCTAGCAGCCATGGGCCAAATTCATGGATTTGTTCTGAAAAAAAAAAGAAGAAGAACTCCAAGGCAGCAGCTCCCCAAAGCTATTACAGTGAGCCATTTGAGGTAGTGGTCAAGCTCACCCTGAAAGCTGACTTAGTGATATTTGTTTAGAATGCATCATTTGCCTTCAGAACAATAAATTAGCAGTAAAACTGTATGGCTCTTTATGGCAGAAGAGACTGGTTAAAGATGATGTATCGCTGGATGTCAAAGTCTGAACCAGCAGTTTTTAAAGTTAATGATTCATAGAAGCAGAAAGGCACCCTAATTATAGCCATATCAGGGAAAGGACTTAGGAAACTCTGATTCCTAACTCACCTCAAGTTAGGACTGAGCAAATCACACCTTACTTTGGAAGCCTTGCATGAATCAGGACTTAAAGTGGGATGAGAGAAAGAGGAAAGTTATTTCATTTTTGTTTGGAAAGGCTAGAGATCAGGATGAGGAAAAGAATACTAAACAGGAAGGACCTTGGGTCAGAGATATGCAAGCAGGAGTTATGGATCAATATCAAGCAAGTGTGTAAAGGGTCAGGAATTAGAAGCAGGACTAGAGAGCTAAGATGAGATGAATTACCCACCCAGAGCACACAGTCCTAATAACTGCTTTTGTCATAACACTACTCTTCTCAAAGTATTTTTTAAGGCAATTGGGGTTAAGTGACTTACTCAGGATCACACATTTAATAAGTATCTGAGATGGATTTGAACTCGGGTCCTCTTGACTCCGTTGCTGATACTCTATGTAGGGTGCCATTTAATTGCCTGGACCCAGTTTGGTCTAGAAGAGGATAAAGCTGGTACTTTTGCACAGCCTTGCCTCACTTAAATCTAATTTACTTGAAAGTTCTTTTAGAGAATGAAGGACAAGCAATAATGAACAATCTGTGGATATTAGTAGTTACTCCACTGGGAACCCAACTGACCATTTCCAGTTAGTGCATCTCCGTCTTTCCCTTGTCTTCCTTACTTCTTTTTTCCCTCCTTCCTTCTTTCCCTCCTTTTTCTCCTTCCCTTCCCCCCCAGCTCTGTCCACATAGGGAATTATATCATTACTGAGAGTGCTCTGCCCAAAGGAATATAAATTTTGATTGCTGAAATCTCATAAAATATCTTGGGGATTACAGGCTAGATATATTTTTTCTTTCTTTTTTTAACTTGCTTCCTATCTTTTAAAAATTATTTTCAAATTTTCAATAGCATTTTATTTTCCAAATACACTTAAAAATAGTTTTTAACATGCTTCTGTGAGATTTCATATTTTTTTAAAAAGTGAAAATAGTATAATTTTATTCACATTCTGTCTCTATATTTCTCTTTTTGAATACATATGACATTTTCCATCCCAAGTCTATTGCAATTGTCTTGGATCACCACATTGCTATGAAGAGCTAAGTCTATCATAGTTGATCATTCCATAATCTTCTGCTACTATCATCCATTTATCAAAAAAAAAGAAAAGAAATCAAATAAGTTATGTAAATTAGGATATACCAAAAAACAAAACAAAACAAAATAGATTGAATGAACTCTTTAGATGGAAGTCCCTCTCAGCTCTGTCAGGAAAGAGGGGCTCCAATTTCTCCCAAAAGGGAAATTCCCCAAAGTTTCTAGGAAGGCAAATTGGAAATTAGGGACATTTGAAGAACCAGCTTCCCTCTACATGACTGTCTCCCAAAGTCTGTCTCTTTGTCTCCCTTGAGGGAGAACCAAAAGACATAAAACTACACATATTGTCCTTGAAAAGAGGAATGAGATGAAAATTCTCTCCAAAGATCTCATACATAGATGGAGTGAGTGAAGAAGGATGGGCAGTGACTCACAATTTTGTGTAGGAAGCAGTAACAAAAAATATTCCAAAGAAAAATAAGAGCAAGATGATCTCTTCAAGAAAACTGGATTTGTTGATGAGCAAGCTGATCTCAGAAAGCCTAGAAAGACTAACATGAACTAACGCTGAGTGAAGTGAGCAGAACCAAGAGAACATTGTACACTGTAACATAAAGATTGTATGATGATTGACTATTATGGACTTAGCTCTTCTCAGAAATAGACTTTGTATGGAAAATGCCACCTGTATCCAGAGAAAGAATTATGGAGACTGAATGCAAATCAAAACATACTATTTTCATCTTTTTTTTTAATTTGTTTTTTTCTTTCTCGTGATTTTTTCCTCTTCTTCTGATTTTCTTTCACAACATGACTAATCTGGAAATAGAATGATCATACAAATATGTAACCTAGATAGAATTGCTTTTGTTCTTAGGGAGGGAGGATGTAACAGGAAGGTGGGAGAAAAAATGTGGAACTCAAAATCTTATAAAAATGCTGTAAGGCTTCTTTACATATAATTGGAAAAAATAAAATAATATTAAGTGAAAAATAACCTAGAGATTTCAAGGGAAATTTTTATGCAAAAAGTGCATGATAAAAAGACAAAAATAGTAAGACTTTTTATTAAAGCTTTTATTTGCAAAACCTATACGTGGGTAATTTTTCAACATTGACCCTTGCAAAGCCTTCTATTACAAATTTTCCCTCCTTCCCCTAGATGGCAGGTAGTCTAATACATGTTAAATATGTTAAAATATATGATAAATCCAATATATGTATACAAATTTTTACAGTTATCTTGCTGCACAAGAAAAGTCAGATCTAGAAAGAAAAAAAAAACCTGAGAAGGAAAACAAAATGCAAATGAAAATGCTATGTTGTGGTCCACACTCAGTTCCCACAGGCCTCTCTCTGGATGTAGATGGCTTTCTTCATCACTGAACAATTGGAACTGGTTTGAAACATCTCATTGTTGAAGAGAACCATGTCCATCAGAACTGATCATCACATAGTCTTGTTGTTGCCATGTATAATGATCTCCTGATTCTGCTCATTTCACTTAGTATTAGTTCATGAAAGTCTCTCCAGGCCACTCTGAAATCATCCTTTTGGTCATTTCTTACAGAAAAATAACATTCCATAACATTTATATACCATAGTTTATTCAGCCAATCTCCGTTTGATGGGCATCCATTCAGTTTCCAGTTTCTAGCCACTACAAAAAAGGGCTGCCACAAACATTTTTGCACATATGGGTCCCTTTCCTTCCTTTAAGATCTCTTTGGGATATAGGCCCAATAGAAACACTGCTGGATCAAAGGGTATGCACAGTTTGATAACTTTGAGCTAGTTCAAATTGTTCTCCAGAATGGTTGGATCTGTTCACAGTTCCACCAACAATGTATCAGTGTCCCAGTTTTCCCACATCTCCTTCAACATTCATCATTATCTTTTCCTGTCATATTAGCCAATCTGACAGGTATGTAGTGGTATCTCAGAGTTGTCTTAATTTGCATTTCTCTGATCAATAGTCATTTGGAGCACCTTTTCATATGACTAGAAATGGTTTTAATTTCATTATCTGAAAATTATCTGCTCATACCTTTGACCATTTATCTATTGGAGAGTAGCTTGAATTCTTATAAATATGAGTCAATTCTCTTTATTTTAGAAATGAGGCCTTTATCAGAACCCTTAAATGTAAAAATGATTTCCCAATTAATTGCTTCCTTCCTAATCTTGTCTGCATTAGTTTTGTTTGTACAAAACCTTTTTAACTTAATATAGTCAAAATTATCTATCTGGTGTTCAATTAAGAGTTCCAATTCTTCTTTGGACACAAATTCCTTCCTTCTCCACAGGTCTGAGCGTTAAACTATTTTATATTCCTCTAATTTGCTTATAATAGTACTCTTTATGTCTAATCATGAATGCATTTAGATTTTATCTTGGTATGTGGTGTTAGGTGTGGGCCAAGCCCTAATTTCTTCCATACTAGTTTCCAATTTTCCCAGCAGTTTTTGTCAAATAGTGAGTATTTACCCCAAAACCTGGGGTCTTTGGGTTTATCAAACACTAGATTGCTGTAGTTATTGCCTAGTTTGTCCTGTGATCCTATCCTATTCCACTGATAGACTACTCTATTTCTTAGCCAGTACCAAATGGTTTTGATGACCGCTGCTTTATAATATAGTTTCAGATCTGGCACAGCAAGGCCACCTTCATTTTTTTTCATTAATTCCTTGAAATTCTTGACCTTTTGTTCTTCCAGATGAACTTTGCTACTATTTTTCCTAGATCTGTAAAATAATTTCTTCAGAGTTTGATTGGTATGGCACTAAATAAGTAGATTAATTTAGTTAGTATTGTCATTTTTATATTTGCTCAGCCTACCCATGAGTACTTGATATTTTTCCAACTGATTAGGTCTGACTTTATTTGTGTGGAAAGTGTTTTGTAGTTTAGTTCATATAGTTCCTGACTTTCCCTTGGCAGATAGATTCCCAAATATTTTATGCTATCATCCGTTATTCTGAATGGAATTTCTTTTTCTATCTCTTGCTGCTGAACTTTGTTGGTAATATATAAAAATGCTGATTATTTATGTGTATTAATTTTGTATCCTTCAACTTTGCTAAAGTTGTGAATTGTTTCTAGTAGTTTTTTAGTTGAGAAAAATAGTAAGGCTTAATAGAAGTAGAAAAGATTAATAAGAAAATTCTTAATATCACCAAGAACTATGATGATGTGGTTATTGATCTACATGTACAATGAAATCAAATGAGCCTTAGGAAGCATTGCTAATAATAAGACTAGTCAAAGTGATGGAATTCCAGCTAAGCTATTTAAAATCACAAAATATAATGCGGTCAAAGTGCTGCACTCAATATGACAAAAATTTGAAAAACTCAACAGTAGCCACTAATTAGAAAAAAAAAATCCATTTATATCTGAATCCTAAAGAAGGGCAATGACAAAATTGTTAAAATTACCAAACAAATGCACTCATTTCACATACCAGCAAGATTCTGTAAGCTAGGCTTTAGCAATATGTGAACTTTTGAAGAGGCAAAGGAACTAGTGACCAAATTCCAACATTCCCAAAGCAAAGGAGTTCCAGAAGAAATTTTTTACATCTACTTCTGCTTCATTGGCTCCACTGGAGTCTTTGACTACATGAATCACAACAAAATGTGGCAAGTCCTCAAAGAGATGGGAGTACCAAATAATCTTACTTGTCTCCTGAGGAAGCTGTATGTGGCCATGAAGCAACAGTTAGAACCCAAACATGGACTGGTTTTCATCTGGTTTAAGATTGGAAAAGAAATGGGACATATATGCATACATATGTGTGTTACCTTATTTATGTAATTTATATGCAGAGAACAATATGCAAAATTCCAGATTAAATGAATTAAAAGATACAATTAAAGTTGCTGGGGAAAATATCAACAATTTCAAATAGGCAGAAAATATTACTCTGATGGCAGAAAGTGAAGCTTTCTTGATGAGAGTAAAAGAGAAGAATGCAAAAGCTGACTGAAAATTTAATATTAAAAAAAACTAAGATATTGGCAACTGGTCCCATTACTTCCTGGCAAATAGAGGGAGAAAAAAAATGTGTCATATTTTATATTCTTGGACTCAAAGATCACTGCAGACAGCTAGTGCAGCCATGAAATTCTTGAAAGATGCTTGCTGCTTGGAAAGAAACCTATGGCAAATATGGACAGCATACTAAAAAGTAGAGACATCGCATTGCTAACAAAGAATTGTATAATCAAAGGTATGGTTTTTAAAGTAGCAATGTATTACTGAAAGTTGGATTATAAGAAAAGCTGAGCAACACAGAATTGAGGCTTTTGAATTTGGTGCTAGAAAAGACTTTTGAGAGTCCCTTGGACAGCAAGGAGATCAAATCAGTCAATACTTAAAGAAATTAATTTGAATTATTCATGGAAAGGGCAAATGCTGAAGTGAAGCTGATATTTAATAATACTTGGATATATAATGAGAAGATGAGACTCACTGGAAAAGACCCTAATGTTGAGACAAATTGAAGGTAAAAGGGACAGCAAAATATGAGATAAATGGTGTCGTGAAAGCAGTGAATATGAGCTAGGACAGACTTTGGGAGATTGTAGATAGCAGAGGAGTCTAAAGTGCTATGGTCTGTGGGATCACAGAGTTGGACACAACGAAATGATTGAATAACAACAATATCTCTTCCAGACCCCACCCCCACCTCTAAATGATATTTTTCCCCTAAGACTTCAAATTTTCAGAAACTTTTCATTTCTATTTAGAAAAAATATTAATTATATCACATTTTTTTTTGTTTTCTTTTACACCTTGGTATCATTTTATCATTCTCTTCCTTTATATTATTGGAGTTATTTTATATATTATTTCCTAAGTTTGGCTCACTTCATTCTACATCAGTTCTTAAAAATTTTTCCATATTTTCTCATATTCATTATTTTTTATTCTACAATAACATTTATTTACATTCAAATACCAAAAATTTGTTCCATTAGCCATTCCTCAATCAATTATCATCATCTTTGTTCCCATTTGTTTGCTTAGGGCAGCTAGGTGACTAAGTGGATAGAGTGCTGGGCCTGGAGTCAGGAAGCCTCATCCTACTAAGTTCAAATCAAGCCTCAGACACTTACTAGCTATGTGACCCTGGGCAAGTCACTTAGCCATATTTGCCTCAGTTTCGTCATCTGTAAAATGAGCTAGAGAAGGAAATGGAAAACTACTCCAGTATCTTTGTCAAGAAAACCTCAAATGGGATCAGGAAGTTAGACATGAGTAAACAACAAAAAGTGCTGCTATGAACATTTTGGTATATACAGGAACTTTATATCTTTGACTGTTTGGGGGCAAATCCCCATCACTGAGAATTCAAGGTCAAAGATTATTAACAGGGGGCAGCTAGGTGGCAAAGTGGATAGAGCATCAGCCCTGAAGTCAGGAGGACCTGAGTTCAAATTTGATCTCAAACACTTAACATTCCTTACCTGTGTGAACCTGGGCAAGTTACTTAAACACAATTACCTCAGCAAAAAGAAAAAAAAAAGATTATTAACAGTTTAGTCACTTTTTCCACAAAATTCCAAATTGTTTTCCAGACTGTGTGGCCCAATACACCGCTCCATTCATAGTGTCGTAGTGTATTAATGTTTCTGTCTTCCCACTATTCTGCCAACATTGATTATTTATGTCTTTTGTCATTTTTGCCAATTTTCTGGATGTGGGTGAAACTTTTCATGTGGTTGCTAAGAATTTGCAGTTCTTTTGAGAACTGTTTGTTCTTACCATTTGATCAATTATCTTTGTCATATAAGCCTTACTCTAAAACTGTCTGCAACAAGATTTGCATTGAGAAGAGAAAAACAATTTCAGGAACCTAAGATGCTAATTAATCCAGAATTGGGACTAAAGCCAGAGTCAAAAAAAAGTTCTGCTACACAAAACTGGCTAAGTCCTAACAAGAGGCTAAGACAAGAAGGCTACTTAAACAAACAAGGATGGTCCTTACCCTCTGTAATTCCAAAATCCAATTCCCTTGGATTTGGTGAAAGGTTGTACTTGGGACTAGGTGAGGTTAGCTAGCAGGTCACTCAGAAACTGTCAATGCAAACTGCCAAGATGGTGGCCAGGACCTGTAGTTGATCTCCAGTTGTCTGAAAGTTATCTTTAAGTAGAGTTCTTAAAGGGGCTGAATTTAAAATATTATCAGAGAGAATTGTCATGGTATAGTGGAAATAGCTTAAGACAAACAATTAAGACACATGACTGCTATTCCTGATTCTGCCACCGACTTCCTATTTCTATCAAGTTTCTCTTTTGCTCAGCAGGAAACTCGGAATGATAATAAAAGAAACCTTACTGACCTCATAGGACTGTCAAAAGAACAATGATTTAACACATAGTATATAAGATATTGATAGTACACAATTAATTCAGTATTACCCTCCAAAGTAGTCACCCTGGTAGGTTGTAGATTTATTCCAACAATCATTTAATAAGCATGCATTTAAAAAGTGCCTAGCATGCTAAATGTTGTAATAGGTGCTAAGGATACAAAGACAAAAATAAAATAATACCTTTCTTTTTTTTTTTTACTTTTTTTTGTATTAAAGCTTTTTATTTATATAACATATATATGGGTAGTTCCCCAACATTGATCTTTACAAAACTTTCCATTACAAATTTTACCCCCAGTCCCCTCCCCTCCCCTAGATGGCAGGAAGTCCACTACATGTTAATAATTTTGAAATGCTTGAGAAGTTATGCAAGAAAAATCCTATCTACAAGAAAAAAAAAGAATCAGAGAAAGGCAACACAATGCAAGCAAATGTCAATAGAGATCATGAAAATGTTACGTTGTGGTCCATATTTCATTTCCCTCTCTCTGGGTGTATATGGTTTTCTTCAATGAACAATTGGAACTGGTTTGAGACAATTCTTTGTTGCAGAGAGCCATGTCCATCAGAATTGATCATCATGTAATACTGTTGTTGCTGTGTATGATGATCTCCTGGTTCTGCTCATTTCACTCAGCATCAGTTCATGCAAGTCCCTCCAGGCCTCTCTGAAATGGTCCTGCTGGTCGTTGCTTACAGAGCAATAATATTCCATAACATTCATATACCATAATTTATTCAGCCACTCTCCAATTGACGGGCATCCCTTCAGTTTCCAGTTTCTAGCCACTACAAAAAGGGCTGCTACAAACATTCTTGCACAGGTGGGTCCCTTTCCCTCCTCTAAGATCTCTTTGGGATATAGGCCCAGTAGAAACACTGCTGGGTCAAAGGGTATGCACAGTTTGACAACTTTTTGAGCATAGCTCCAAATTGCTCTCCAGAATGGTTGGATCCGTTCACAGTTCCACCAACAATGTATTAGTGTCCCAGTTTTCCCACATCCCCTCCAACATTCATCGTTATCTTTTCCTGTCATTTTAGCCAATCTGACAGGTGTGTAGTGGTACCTCAGAGTTGTCTTAATTTGCATTTCTCTGATCAATAGTGATTTGGAGCAACTTTTCATATGACTAGAAATGGTTTTAATTTCATCATCTGAAAATTGTCTGTTCATATCCCTTGACCACTTATCTATTGAAGAGTGGCTTGAATTCTTATATATATATGAGACAATTCTCTATATATTTTAGAAATAAGGCCTTTATCAGAACCATTAAATGTAAAGATGATTTGCCAATTTGATGCTTCCCTCCTAATTTTGTCTGCATTTGTTTTGTTTGTACAGAAACTTTTTAACTTAATATAATCAAAATTATCCATCTGGTGTTCAATTAGGAGTTCCAGGTCTTCTTTGGACATAAATTTATTCCATCTCCACAGGTCTGAGAGGTAAACTATATTACGTTCCTCTAACTTGCTTACAAAGTCCCTCTTTATATCTAGATCATGAACCCATTTAGATCTTATCTTGGTATGTGGTGTTAGGTATGGGTCAAGCCCTAAAATAATTCCTTTCTTGAGAGAGCTGTTGGTCAGAATATTTTTGGTATGCCTTATTTGGAATAGCTTCTAAAGCCAATTTAAGAGACTCATGATAGACATATATCTTCTGTCCCTCATGCTCCATTAAAAAAAATCACCTTTACTAAGTTTAAGTCATCCACTATATTCACTAGATTTGGCTTTGAATTAATTTTCACTGATTTCAAAGATCAGATCCACTTTTAAGGGAGCCAAGACTTCTATCCTCAAGAATATTCAAAAGAATGTGCACAGATGGATGCCCATCAGTTGGAGAATGGCTGAATAAGTTATAATATATGAATGTTAGGGAATATTATTGTTCTATAAGAAACGACCAGCAGGATGATTTCAGAGAAGCCTGGAGAGACTTACATGAACTGATGCTAAGTGAAGTGAGTAGAACCAAGAGAACACTGTACACAGCTAAAGCAAGACTATAAAATTATCAATTCTGATGGGTGTGGATCTTTCAACAATGAGGTGATTCAGGCCAATTCCAATAAACTTGTAATAGAGAGAGCCATCTACATCCAGAGGTAGGACTATGGAGACTCAGTGTGGATGACAATATCGTATTTTCACCTTTTTTGTTGTTTACTTGCTTTTTTCCCCCTTTCTCACTTTTTTTCCTTTTTGATCTGATTATTCTTGTGAAGCATGATAATTTTGGAAATATGTATAGAAAAATTGCATATGTTTAACATATATGGGATTTCTTGCCATCTAAAGGAGGGAATAGGGCGAAGGGAGGAAGAAAAATTTGGAACACAAGGTTTTGCAAGGGTGAATGTTGAAAGCTATCTTTGCATATATTTTGAAAATAAAAAGCTATTTAAAAAATAAAAATTCAATAATATTGGGGGGAAACAGTGTACATAGACCCTAGAGGCTATGTCCAAAAAAAATTTATCTAAATGACCTAAGCAATGGAAGTGTAGTAAAAGTAATTTTGTCCCTCCCTGAGCTGTTTACATTAGAAGTGGAAACATTCATTTGAATGTCAAAATTCTATTATGATTGTTAAAATAGTCCTCCCATTGACTTAGGGTTTTACCTTATAGGGAAAAAAATGTCTTAGGAAACATAAGGAGATGGAGCATGATGACACGCACCTGAAATCTTTGCTATTTGTGGGAGACCAAGACTGATGAATTGCTTGAATTTGGGGATTCTGAGCTATGAAGGACCAAAGTAGAAAGGTTGTCTGGGGATAGTCAGAGAGGGGAAGGATGAAAGGAGGGGAAAAAAGTAAAATGTAAGGGATTACATGCCCATAAGGCATTGTAATCATCATTCATCCTACTTCCTTATTTCTACAATTAAAATGATACACAAATCATCTGTGAAGGAAAAAGCTGATACCTCCAAGCATAGGTCAGGGAGATTGAACCAAACCCCAACATTCTCCCTAGAGGTCATTGTTCTCTTCTTTCTACTTTACTCTGCAATCATAATCATAATCATACTATTCCCCAAAGCTCTTGGGGAATAATTCTTGCATATACTCATCCTCACAGCTACCAAGATCTCCTCTGAGTAATTACTTCCTCCTCCAGTCCATTCTCTCCCTAACCCTAAGTCCACCCAAACCAGATGTGAGTCTTAGAAAGCATTTGCTACCTATGAAGGAAACATATAAATACATATCTAAAGACAATTCAAAAAGAAAAGAAAACACAATATGACAAAATTGTTTTAAAAAAAGAAAAGAAAGAAATAATTCACAGAGTGTTACAGAAAATACTTAAGAAAGTGTAAGGAATATTACTTGAGTATCCTTCCCCATCTTACCCATTACAACTACAGTTCTGCGTGAGAGGCACTGTTTTTAGGTAGATTTGGATGTCTTGGTCCTGAGACCCTTACAAGCAGGTATGTTTCCTCTAGTTTGGCTGAAACCTACCAATTATTCTTCAAGAATATCTGTCCCTGGACATTTTTGGAGCCATGGTGGCGGAGATCAGACAGGATTCTCTGTAACCTCCTCTAACCTCCCCTCAAACCAACAAAATATGAAGCCTCTAGACTGATTCTGAAGCAAAAAAATCCACAATATCCGGAGAACAACACGATTCTAGAAGAAGATACTCTGGAAGAACCTCAAAACAGGTCTGTTTTAATGGGGCAGGGGGTGGCCTACTGAACCCAGACTGCAGCACAGGGAGACCGGGGCAGGGAGCTGGAGCAGGGAGCTGGAACAGGAGTCAGAACAGGAGTGGGAGCGTTGTGCTTTTCACACACCTGGGAATCTTCTGCGAGCCTCTTGGAACAATTTGTCCTGATTGTGGGCAGGTGGTTTGGAGGGTCTGCCTTTTGAGGGGGATAGATTGTGAACCACTGAACCCCTGATGAGCATC
>JAJPUD010006060.1:121964-132765 GCA_023553655.1 Myrmecobius fasciatus | reverse complement strand
CCCCCCCCCCCACCAGCCTTGGACATCACTCGAGATGCAACTTAGGTAAACTGAAAGCAATCTGTGCATGGGTGAACAAGATGGCGTTCAGGGTGGAAGGAGGTTCTACCCGAGCAACAATGTGCCAGCTCTGGGGCCCCTCCCGAGTGGCAACGTGGCAAGTTCCAGCAGAATATCCACATACCTGTATACCTTATTAGGAAAGGAATGCACACTCTATACTTACGTGTAGCTTCCTGTTATAGAGAAGGATCTCCTTATTAGGGAGTAGGTAGTTACTATAGGCTAGAGTAGACTTACATTATCTTAAAGAAGCTGAAAGAGTGTACCAAAGTTATAAAAGTCATAACCGGCTTTGCAATAAACAGTCTTTCACCATCTTGGCTGTAGGCCCTCATTGCTCACGGACTTTGACATGCCGGTGATCAGGCTTTGCTGGTCATATAAGACCCGGGTCACTCAGGAGTTTGGACTGAGACACCAAACATTTATGTGTGGGACAAAAAGACCTTAACTCAAAATTGACTGCTCAGAGGCTTTTCTAGGTACAAACAGAAAGTTTCTTTATTTTGCTTTTTGAGAGAATTGGGGCAGTCCCTCCGCCAAGAAGTCTGAGCAGGAAAAGGCAATTTTTTTTTTTTTAATACATATCTATACAGTTATCTTACTGCACAAGAAACATCAGATCTAGAAAGAAAAGGAAAAAAACAACCTAAGAAGGAAAACAAAATGCATGGAAATATTCACAGAAAGCGTTAAAATGCTGTGTGGTGGTTCACTCTCAGTTCCCACAGACCTCTCTCTGGATGTATATGACTATCTTCATTGCTGAACAATAGGAACTGGTTTGAATCACATCATTGTTGAAGAGAACCATGCCCATCAAAATTGATCATCGTATAGTCTTGTTGCTGTGTATAATGTTCTCCTGGTTCTGCTGATTTCACTCAGCATCAGTTCATGCAAGTCTCTCCAGGCCTCTCTGAAATCATCCTGCTGGTCGTTTCTTACAGAGCAATGATATTCCATAACATTCATATACCATAATTTATTCAGTCATTCTCCAATTGATGGGCATCTTTTCAATTTCCAGTTTCTTGCCACTACAAAAAGGGCTGCCACAAACATTTTTGCACATGTGGGTCCCTAGGAAAAGGCAATTTTTACAGAAGCATAGTTATATAACTGAGGATTACAGAAACTCCCTTAACCCACCCATTTCCTGTTAATCTTTAAAATCATCGGCCAACTCAATCCATATTCCTTATTTGTCCTTGGTTTGCAGGTGGGCCTTCATGAAATGTACCAGGGTCTTGGTTAAGCAACAAATGTTTCAAATACTTTTGCTGGGTATGTTATTAAGAAAAGGGGTCTGTTTTACTTCAAAGTAATCAATTAAACAAAAGGGGTTAAATATTTCTAAACTACTAAGCCAGTAGTCAAGGTGGTCTGGTCTGTTTTAAGCTTTCCTCAATCAATCAGATAAAGATTAAAGAGCCAAACTGGTAACACCTGCTGGTTGGCCCTTCATCCTAACCCTACTCAGACGGTTTGCTTTTTCTAAGAATGAGCTGGAAAACATAGGGAAGACATATCAGGTGGCCAGCATGGGTTGGCTAGGTTGGAGACATTTCAGAGAGCTCCAGGCCATTAAGCAATACATCAGGTTTACCTCTATGAGAAGCAGTTGAGTAAGGGGTCAAAAAGGGTCAAAAAGGGTTATCTCAAATATTTCTGCTGGAATGCATGTCTTGCTTGTCTCCTAGAGCCCAATAATTAAACAGAGCCTGAGCTACCCAAGGTTGTTATTCTGAGAAGTCCTCAGTTTCCGTTTCACTCAATTCCACCCTCTTATTAACATGTGGGGGCTTCTCATCTTTGTTTGAATTCCTGTAACATAATCTTGTACTGTCTGTTGAGTTTCATATTCCCATTAGGATTTTCTCCATCTATCCAGGTTAGTAGAATCTATCCTTCCCTCCTGAGGATCATTAGTGGAACTGTCCCCTTTGTTTTTGCCTCTAGGCATATTAGCTTAGACCCGGGAATTTTGAACAGCACTGGAGATCAACTTAATCATGCAAGGTATACAGGCAGGGAGCAGTATAATACCACTTAATGATACTAGTATGAGAAAAACTGTACCAAACATAGGGGTACAATGCACAATCTCCAACACTTCGGTTTTTTTGGTTTTGACCCCATGGTTCCGAGAAGACTTACCCCTAAGATGTAATAAGGTAAGTCCAACAGAATATTTTATCCCAAGCAAACAGAAAAATTCCCAAAATGATTCTCCAAATCAAGACGCCCAAGAGAAATTTGCCCACGCAGTTCATCAGTCCCCTCCCAAAGTTAGTGAGCAAATTTGTTTTTAAATATAATTTCAGTTCATCTGTAAGATCAGGCTCTACAATCCATTCTTTTGGAGTATCCACAGATCCTCTGACTGGGTCCTCACAGTGGTGCCTGAAGTCAGAAGAACTTGGAATGGTCCTTCCCAATCTGGAGTCAGCTTCTCCTTCCACATCTGGATCAGGACCCAGTCACCGGGCTTGAACCTATGTACTGTAAATCCTAGGGGAGGGGTCTGAGAAATAAGTTCCTTACGCTGCAATTTGTGTTTCAGCAAAGCAGATACATAACACCTTATAAAAAGATCTTTAGTTTCCATGATTGGATCTTTAGTTTCCTAGATACAGATACAACAATTCAAATGGGGACAGACCAATATCTCTGCAGGGCTTTGCTCTAATTCCTAAAAGGGGCCAAGGGAAGACACTTTGTTCATGGCAACTGTGTTATTAGAGTTAATTTAGTAAGCTGTCTCTTGATCTCCTGATTCAATCTTTCGACCTTTTCTGGAGAGGGGAAAATGCCAGGGAGTATGGAACTCTCAGGAAATCTCTAAAACTCAGGCCAAAGACTGAAGGATGCTAGCAGTAAAATGCATACCCTGTTCCAAGTCTACTCCAACATCTCATATCTTGGAATTATGTGTTCCAGGAGCATCTTGCTAAGTGATACTGCAGTAGCCTGTGAAGAGGGCGAAGCTTCCACCCATGAGGTCCAGTAGTCCACTACAACCAATAGATATTTGAGATGACCTATCAGTGGTAGCTTGGTGAAGTCCACCTGGATGCTTTGGAATCACCCCTGGGGGTCTTCTTCCTTGCAGCACTTGACATTTTGTGGTCTTAGTCGTCCTTCAACAAATGAGGTAACCCTCCACTAAACTGCTGTGCCAGAGTATATAATCGTGGTGAGACAAATCTGGTCAGCACACAGGTTTTAGACATACCAATGATTACTCTGATATAAATATTAGAGGATATGTCTCATACCTGCTTTGGTCAGTATCTCTCAACCATCCAGAAGGAGCCAGTGCTTATCAGTTGTCTTTTGAGCACCAACGTTCTGAACTTTCAGCTACTCTAATGGAATAAAAGATGGTAGGGATAGACTAGGAGGTAGGGTAGGGATTAAAACTAGCATTTTCTCTGACTCCTTGGACTCTCTTTTTCTTATGTTCTTTGCTTCTTCAGCAGCAAGACGACTGCCCTGGGCTTTAAAAGTGTTCCCTGCCTGGTGACCTTTTACATGTACAAAAGTAATTGTCTTTGATAACAAGATCAATTAATACTTCAGCAATTAGAATGGTATGAGCCAGCCCTTTTCCCTTACTATTTATCATCCCCCTTTCTTCCCATATTTTTCCTGAATACATGTGCCACCCCCCAAGCCTATTTTGAGTCTGTGTATATGGATCCTTCTCTACCAGCTTATAGCTTTAATGCCTGGTTGAGAGCATATAGTTCACATGTTTAAGTGGACCATCCCTTGGGTAGGGAACTGGCTTGAACCAGAGAATTGTTGTCCCCATCTATTATTGTTGTACCACAGTATCAGTTTCCCTCAATTGCTCTTTTCCCACGTCCAAGCCACAGTTCCCACATATCGGTTTCCTTAAACTGCCCTGTTTCCCTTAATGCTACAGTTACCATCTCCAAGCTTCCCTTAATTGCTCTGACCCAGAATAACAACTTCCCTCCTTCTGACCTTCAGAAATAATTGGGCTCACATTCCAAAGGAATCATAAAACTTCCAGGTGGCCAGCCTCGACCCACCCCTTATCATTATGACCCAGACTTACTGTCTCAGTTTCTCCAGCACACTTCACTCCCTACCTGAATTTATAGCTTTAGTACTCTTCTTTCCCTCACTCCCTACCTATCAGAATTGAATTGATAGTTTCTTTTGAACCCCTGATATTTCTCAGCTGTTCTTTCTCCCTGAGCTATAGAACCTATATAATGCATGACTTTCCTCGATGGGTCACTGAATACTTTGTGATGTTAGTCCTGTTCAGTCAGCTAGTCTTATATCTTGATCAATAAAGTATTATCTAATCTCTAATGTGTGATACTATCTCAGTTTCTCCCTGAGCATTACATTATAGCATATCCATTCTGCCTCTTTCTTTCCACTACTCTGAAGGAGACATTTATAAACCAATTTACTCCTCCCAGTAACAGGGATTCTTGCAAATCCTCTTTCACCTAGGTCTGATAATCTATAATATCTAAAAAACAATGCTCCAAATCCACAGTCTCCTCCGAGAAGCTGACAGGAAATGGGCTGGATTAAGATTATGATCTTTAGATAAGACCAAGTCATCCTTTCCCAACTGTAGAGCCTCATATTTCAAGGTCCTTGAATCAGTTAGCTACCTCCCTGCTTTCTGATTCAAGATTGCCCAGACCTGATGGGGCATACTCACAATTAAGCAACCCCCAAAAGTGATTTTTCTTTTCCTCAATGAACAAAAAAAAAAAAAAAAAAAAAAAAAAAGGAAAGTGGAAGTGGCCCCAAATACTGGTCGAAACAAACCTTTAGATAAAGAGACTCTAACCCCAATCCTGCAGGGCTGGGCTGCAAGTGAAAATATCTATATATTTGTATTATGTTTTATATCTTCCACTGACCACTTGCTCTGATTACAGAAATTTGTTATAACAAGAAAATCAGGGACATGATTTTTTTTTTTAAGATAGTATCAAAACTGGTTCTTCAGGTCTTAACCTGAAAAGCATATACAAGATAAAGCATCCATAAAGCAGTTTTACTTCAGGTAACTGTCCTAATTTTAACAATTTCTCTTTAAGCCAAATTCAGAAATAATCAGGTGGGTTCTCATGCAAAAGACCCCTGGGAAATTGAGTCAGAAGGATTTCTACCTTAAGTAGAAGTCAAGATCATCTTTCTAATTTGTTCCCAGATAGTAACTTCCACCTGTAACAACTTCTTCTGAGAAGCTTATGGCATATCCCTATTCAGATGGTGGATCATTGGTTTGATGATCATACCTGAATTTAAAACTCCAAATAAAAATCACCTGCATTCCCAAGAGATTTTATCTCCTACAGCAATTATCATTAATCAAAACTTCAGATGAATCTAGCTCTCAAGGATCACAGTAGGAGATTCATCCTAGAGAGTTCACAGCTTGTACAGTTTATCTTTCTTATCTAAGTAGATGGTTCTAAGTTCAAAATTAGACAGATCATTTTGCTTTTAAAATACTCAATGCATACAAAAATTCTAAGTTGCATATTGTCCATAACCGAAACATTTTCAAAGAGACAAAGGCAAAAACTATTATTCTTAGAGGCTCTTTAAATAACAGATACAATTTTAAGATGACTCAGTGCAATCATTTAAAACTCATACAGAATATAGAATCTTAATTCCACATAAAAAGAATCTTTAAAATATCAATTAAACTTTTGAAAGTAACCCTACCAAATTATAGATCATCTGTTATCATATTCCTTAAACAAGCAGACCATTATGCACCTAAACACACCTAGTAAGTAATTTACTACAGTAAAAATAGGCTGTCCCTTTAAATAGTACAAGCAATTAAAATTGTTTCAATCAACAAGGAACTGCAGTTAAAAAAAAAAATCCGCTGCATCACACTTAATGGGGGGAAAAGGGGAATTAGATTGTCACCTGACAAGGCCCTTGGCTGCCCTTCCCCCACTCCACCATGCTTCTCAATCCCCACTTCTCACAGATAACATTTTTAGGGTACCAAGTCCTCTAGAATCCAGTTTGCCAGCCAAAGATAGGCCCCAACCTCATGGGGTATCTCCTTTCTCATGACAATTTCACTAGGAGATTTTTGGCCCCTATTTTTTTTTTTCCAACAACCCATTTTCCTGTCTTTCTTCTTCCTTTCATGCCATCTCTTCTCCTGTCCCATCTCTATCTCCTCCAGCTGCCTACTTGCTCCATCCTTCTCTGACATACCAATAACTCTCCTAACTAAATGCTCCATATAAACTATTAATTGCTTTTGCAAATCAATCTTTCTTGTCTTTAGAACCAAATTTCATAAAACTTAATACATAAAACATATACAGAGCTGACAAAATTTTAAAGGCATAACTCATAGTTCACAAATTACCCAATACTTCTAGAAAGCAACATATCTAATTGACCTCCTCTAAGATAAACTACCAGAATTTTGTTTTAATAACCTATCACTCCCTACAAGATCCTCCTCCTCCAGGAGGACCCAATTGAATTAAATTGCTTTGGCACTTTGAAGTGATCAGTTACCGAAGCTCCAACTTTGGCCAGAGCTGGAGTCTACAGGAAAGTCAGACCTTTTTCTCTCCTCCCCTCCCCCAACAAATTCTAGCTCACAGAATAGACATGGCAAAGACATTTTGCAGACACAAGCACAGACAAAAATTACATGGAAGAGAACCATCCCTTCCCCACTTTGCCACATAGAAAAGAAATACCCAACTGCACTTTTCTTTTCCTTTTTTTTTCCCTTTTTGCTCCAAAGATTTGAGTCGGACTGCTCTTTCCCTATTTTTCACAAGGGCTATCGCCAGACACCTCCAACTAGAAGACTCAACAAATTTCCGAGCTTTTTTATAGCAGTCACCCAGTAGGATTCTCAGAGAGTCCTTTTCCTTGGGGTCTGCAGTCCCTCCTTCCTGAAACTGGCCCCCAGGCTTGTTCCGAGTGATTACCTCCAGGTCATGAGTGCAAAAGTTGCCCCACTGCCATTTATAATCTAATGACACCAACTAGTCAGACTTCAAATATCTTTCAAATTCCCGGAATCCTAGCAGTTTCTGTTTCACCCAGTACCTCTGCCTCGGGCTATTTTCTTCCGGGAGAGGGAGGCTTTGCACACATTGTAGTCCGGATAGTAGGAGTAAAAGCTTCCAATACAAGCCGCCATAAACTGTGTGGGACAAAAGGACCCTAACTCAAAATTGACTGCTCAGAGGCTTCTCCAGGTATAAACGGAAAAGTTTCTTTATTTCGCTTATTTAGAAAATAGGGGCAGTCTGTGCCAGGAAGTCTGGAGCAGGGAAAGCCAATTTTACAGAAGAACCACAGTTATATAGCCGAGGATTACAGAAACGCCCTCAACCCATCCACCTCTTGTTAATCTTTAAAATCATTGGTTAAGTCAATCGATATTCCTTATTTGTCCTTGGTTTGCCCATACCTTCGTGAAAGGTACCAGGGTCTTGGTTAAGCAATAAATGTTTCGAATACCTTTGCTGGGTATATTATTAAGAAAAGGGATCTGTAGGACAGCTCAGTGGCTCTGTGGATAGAGCACTGGTCCTGAAGTCAGGAGGACCTGAGTTCTAATCTGGTCTCAGACATTTAACATTCCCTAGCTGTGTGACCCTGGGCAAGTCACTTAACCCCAATTGCCTCAGGGGAAAGAAAAGGGATCTGTTTTACTTCAAAGATAAGTTATCATTTAACAAAAGGGGTTAAATATTCCTAAACTACTAAATCAGTAATCTAGATGGTCTGGTCTGTTTTAGCCATTCTTCAGTCAATCAGAGAGGGATGGCTAGGTTGGAAACATCTCAGATATTTCCAGGCCATTAAGCAATTGATCAGGTTTACCTCTATGAGAAGCAGTTGAGCAAGGGGTCAAAAGGGTCATCTCAAATATTTCTGTGGGAAGGTGGAATCTTGCTCTTCTCCTAGAGCTCAATAATTAAACAGAGCCTGAACTACCCAAGGTTATTATTGAAAAGTCCTCAGTTTCCTGTTTCACTCATTTAAGGCATTGATTTAAGGGTAGGTGATTGTTAATATCTCTTCCTGTTTCATAGTTCTTGAAATGGACATGGAGTCCAGATGTTTGTGATTAGATGTTTAAAAATTCTGCATTTTCCTCAATCATCTTATTAATACACCACACTTAAGAATTATTTCTCCCACTTACTTGCTAGAATTCTTACTGGATACTACATCATATATAGTAGTAGAAAAGACTAGGGAGCTATTCTTTGGTGTTCTAGGCAGAAGAGAACTTGCCAGAACATTGGATCTTAGGGTAAAATGGCTTCCTGTCAGAGTCCACGATGACTCTTAAATGTGGTTGTTTTCCTAGATTTCCTGATATCCTGTCTTACCTTGATGGTTACCTCTCATTCCAGCCTGGTCTGGTGGTGTAACCTAATTACTGCTTTTGTTGTCGACTTTAAGGAGGCTGATTCCCAGACTCAGCCTATCTGGTTGAACCTTGATCTGGACTCAGGCTTCTCTTGTAGGCCTTCTTCTCACTTCCACTCTGGTTCTGGTGGCCTTTATCTCTTGCCCTTTGTCCCAGGTGCAGCAGCCTTCTCTCATCCATTGGCACCCTGATATTTAATCTTTCCCCAATTAATTTTCCTTGACTGAAGTGTGAGAGGCAGAATTGGAGTCTAGCCAAATTTTTGGCTTAAAGCTTTGTTGATCTTTTAGCATTAATCTCACAAATAAATGGAGTAGCTTTATTTAGAAATAAATGGAGAAATGGAGTAGCTTAAATTTAGAAATTTATTTAGAATTTATTTAGGAAGTAGCTCCTGAGTTGAGTCTTAAAGGACTTAGGTAGTTTAAGTAGGATAAATAACGAGGAAGTGCATTCTAGATAGGAGATGAAGTACTAGCAAAAGCCTTTGAGATGACACTGACTGCAGAGCTGGGCCTAAATTCTGGAAAGACATGAGTTAAATCTGGCCTAAAACTGTCATTCTGATGTATAAGTCATGCTGTCTATCTCAGTTTCCTTCTATGTAAATTGGGGTGCTAATTATAGCTTCTGTCCCATAAAGTTATTGTGAGAATCAAATGAGATAATATTTATAAAGCATTTAGCATATTGCCTGGCATACAGTAGGTACTTAATAAATGCTTGTTAACTTTTCTTCCTTACTTTTATGAGAAAAAGAAATCCTATTTTAATGGAGAATAGAATGAATACATGAAGACAAGTAATGTCCTTGGCTTTAAGTCCCAACTAAAATCCCAACTTCTACAGAAGTCCTTTGCAATCTTTCTGAATTTCATTTATTTCCTGTTTATTCTGTATATATTTATTTGCCATACTGTCTCCTCTCATTAGATTGTAAAATTCTCAAAGGCAGGAATGGACTTTTGTCAGTTTTTGTATTCCCATTATTTAGTATAGTGTCTAGTACATAATAGTTGTTCAATAAATATTTATTGATTGATTGATGTGTCTGGAAAGTATGGCTGAGGTCAGGTTGCAAAGGGGCTTTTAAATGCCAAATAGAGGCATTTGTATATGATGGTAGAAGTGATAGAGAACCAGTAGAGTTCTTTAAATAAAGGGAATGGTAAGTTTAAATCAGCATTTAAGAAAGTCACCTTGGCAGCTGTTCTGAGATTATATTAGAGTAGAGATAGACTGGAAATAGGGAGAGCAATGAAAAAGCTATTTTAATAGTCCAGGTGAAAGATGATAAAGGCTAAGGAGGCTGATGTATTGGGGGAAAAAAGGACAAATATGACAAATATTATAGAAGTAGAAACCATATCATTTACCAACTGATTGAATATATAGAATGAGGGAAATGAAAAATTGAGGGTGACAATGGGATTGTGAACCTGAATGACTGGAAAAATGCTTTGATACTACTAGAGAAGTTTGGGAAAAGGGTGGGTATAAGAGAAAGGCAATGAATTCTGTTTTAGACACATTGAGTTTGAGAATCTTATAAGATGTCCAGCAGGCAGTTGGTGATGTGGAACTGGATTCCTGAGAGAGGCTAAGGATGATATCTCTTGTAGCTGGATAAGGATATGATAATTAAACCCAAGAATTGATGAGGTCATCAAATGAGGCATTCTAAAGGGAGAAGAGAAAGACCCCAGAACAGATCATGGGGGAACATCCACAGTTAGAATAATATTAAAAGAAGATGGAGAAAGATCTGTCAGAAAGAAGGAACACAGAGAGAAGTGTCATAAAAATATAGGGAGGACAGTGACTGAGTGCCAATCTGCAGAGAGGTGAGAAAGGTGGAAGATTGAGAAGAGCACTTAAGATTTGACAGTGAAGTTAAGACTTGGAAAACTTTGGAAAGAACAGTTTTATTTGAGTGTTGAAATTGGAAGCTGGACACCAAAGGTTGCTAAGAGAATGAGAAGGGGGAAAGTGGAGGCAGAAAATGTAGAATTTATAAGAATTTGGCAGAGAAAGGGAAGAGATACGGGACAATAGCTAGAAGAGATGGTAAGATTGGGTAAGGGTTTATTTTTTGTTTGTGTTTGTGTTTTTCTTTCTTTCTTTTTTTTTTTTTTTTAAAGATGAGAGAGATTAGGGGATGTTTCTGGTTAATAAAGAAGGAACCAGTAGATAAGAAGACAGTAAAGATTTAGAGATAAGGGTGATGACTGAAAGAGCAGGCCTCTGTAGGAAAAAGTAAGATTAATGATACATATAGAGAACTTCTCG